>ONZH01023621.1:0-94933 GCA_900303285.1 Rhinella marina | reverse complement strand
AGTCAGGAGTAGGGTAACATACCAGAAGGTCTTTTAGTTGGTCAGACAGCCCCACCCGGAATTGACTTCTTAAGGCTGGGTCATTCCATCCAGAAGAGACACACCACTTCCTAAACTCCGCGCAATAGTCCTCTACTGGACGGTTACCCTGCCGAATGTCCCTGAGTTGAGACTCGGCCACCGCGGTCAAGTCAGGCTCCTCATATAATAGGCCTAAGGCCAGGAAAAACGCGTCCACAGTCAGCAGACTAGGGGAGTCAGGGGGTAGCGAAAAAGCCCACTCCTGCGGATCACCCTGCAGCAAGGAAATAATTATTCCCACCCGCTGCTGCTCGGAACCCGAGGAGTGGGGGCGTAAGCGGAAATATAATTTTACACTTTCCTTAAAGGAGCGGAAGGTCTTCCGGTTTCCCGAAAACCGATCCGGCAGCTTAACATGGGGCTCCACGATAGTGTTAGATGTGGAGGGAACCATTACTGGTGCGGATTGAAGCTGCTCCTGCTGTTGGAGCCTCTCGGCCAGATCCTGGATAGCTTGAGCCATTCCTTGAACCTGGTCCGTGAGGGCCCGCAACTGCTCCATGAGATAAGGCCTGTGATTCTGTCACGAGGGGGAGACAAGGGTAGGTGAGCCCTGCACTGCACCCCTCCGTCTTTCCCTGCCTACTTGCCTCAGTCGGCCCTAGGCAGCCGCAGACAACCACGAAGGCGGACCCTACACTGGATAAGTGCGCAGGAAGGGAAAGGGAACAAAGGGACGGACTAAACACAGACAGAACAAACACGAAGGTGGAAGGTCAGCAAGCCGGGTCAAACACAGGAGGTCACGTCAATACCAGGGGTGAAGCAAGAGAGAGGTCAAAGTCCAAAATCCGAAGTTCAAAATCCAAGCTACAATCCAATAGGTCGCACGAGCACTGATCAAAGGAGAAACAAATCACAGGCAATTTGAGAGGGCAACTAGCCTGCTTTAAAAAGCCCTCCAATGGATCATGTGACGGGGCCAGCGTCACATGACCTCATTTGCATAATGAGCGCTGGCCAAACGTGACCAGCGCTCAAATATGCTAAAAGTTTGGTCATGTGGCGTGGCCAGCGCCACATGACCCAGTACCCTAAATATATAATAACTCTGAGCGCTGGCTTGCCGGGCCAGCGCTCAGTACCGCCCACTGCTCGTGTCTAGGGGGGCGGGGACGCCGGGCACACAGCATCCGGAAGCCCGCCCGACGTTCCCCGCCTCTCGTTACTATGGAGACGAGGACGCCTGTCGCGTCCTCGCTCCGTGGATGCGGAGGTCCGGCGGCGCTGCAAGCGGGGAGCGCGCCGTCGGCCTCCCGTGACAAACACATTGTCATCCTGCAGACTGACACAGACTCATCTCAGTGCCACATGCCGTGCCCTGAATATAACAGCAGCATTAGTGCTACACACAAAGCCCCCAATAGTAGTGCCACATACTCTGAGCCCTACGTATATAGTGCCACATACACTGTGCCCTCTGCATACAGTGCCATATGCCCTCTGTATATAGTGCCACATGCCCTGTGACCTCTGTTTATAGTGCCACATTCTTGGTGCCCCTTATAAAAAAGTGCCTCTTATATGTCTCTTCTGAGTACTCTCTGAATACAGCGTACACATCTAGCTTTTACTGAGTATTATAATACTCAGCAAAAGCTAGAATGTAGTGGGTGAGACGTCACTGGCTACAAGTTGCTGAGGGTCACATGGCAAGCTAGATGCAGTGGGTGTATATAGTATATACAGCAGTTTATATACTATATATCTGTACACACTGCATCTATTATACCTCATATATCAGTACACTGCTGTATATACTATATATCTGTACACACTGCATCTATTATACCTCATATATCAGTACACTGCTGTATATACTATATATCTGTACACACTGCATCTATTATACCTCGTACCTCACATATCAGTACACTGCTGTATATACTATATATCTGTACACACTGCATCTATTATACCTCCTACCTCACATATTAGTACACTGCTGTATATACTATATATCTGTACACACTGCATCTATTATACCTCACATATCAGTACACTGCTGTATATACTATATATCTGTTTACACTGCATCTATTATACCTCATATATTAGTACACTGCTGTATATACTATATATCTGTACACACTGCATCTATTATACTTCCTACCTCACATATCAGTACACTGCTGTATATACTATATATCTGTACACATTACATATATTATACCTCGTACCTCAGATATCAGTACACTGCTGTATATACTATATACCTGTACACACTGCATCTATTATACCTCGTACCTCACATATCATTACACTGCTGTATATACTATATATCTGTACACACTACATCTATTATACCTCATACCTCACATATCAGTACACTGCTGTATATACTATATATCTGTACACACTACATCTATTATACCTCATACCTCACATATCATTACACTGCTGTATATACTATATACATTTACCCATTGCATTATTATACCTTGTACCTGACGTATCAGTACACTGCTGTATACTATGTGTCAGGTGTGAGTTATAAAAGATGCAGTATGTACAGATATATGTGGTCAGTCATATATTATGGTTACTGTGAGGTACGTGAGGTATTGGGGGTTGTAGTTAAGGTTCCGGTCAGTTTTAGGGATAGGATTAGTATTAGTGTTAGTATATTAGGGCCAGTATTAGAGTTAGAGGTCAGTATTAGGAGTCAGTATTAGGGTTAGGGGCCAGTATTGGGGTTAGTGGCCAGTATTGGGGTTTGGGGTCAGTATTGGGGTTAGGGGCCAGTATTGGGGTCAGTATTGGGGTTAGGGGCCAATATTGGGGTTAGGGGCCAGTATTGAGGTTAGGGGCCAGTATTAGCATAAAGCTACATTCAGACGACCGAAAGTGTTTTGCAGTCCCCAAATTGTGGATCCGCAAAACACATTTTGCAGAACGCACAGTGCCAGCCCTATATAGAAGTGCCTATTTTTGCGGACAAGAATAGGACACTTGCTCTATATTTTTCGTGGGGCCACGGAACGGAACTACGGATGTGGACAGTACATTGTGTGATGTCAGAATCTTTTGCGGCCCCGCTGAAATGAATGGGTCCACACCCATTCCGCAAAATTGTGGAACAGATGCAGACCCAGAAATATGGTCGTCTGAATGCACCCTTAGGGCCAGTATTAGGATTAGGGTCGGTATCAGTTAGGGGCCAGTATTGGGGTCAGAGGCAGCATTAGGGTACATTCACATGATCATATTTCCATTCACTTCAGTGGGCCCGCAAATCCGTAGTCCACGGCCCTGCAAAAAAGATAGAGTATGTCCTATCCTTGGCCGCAATCTCAGATGAGAACAGGCATTTCTATTATAGGGCTGGGCATGCGTGTTCCACAAAATGTGTCCACACACGGCCAGTATCCGTGGGGATCCGCAATTTTGGACCGCAAAACAAATATGGTCATGTGAATGTAGCTTTAGGGTTAGTGGTCAGTAGTAGGGTTAGGGGTCAGTATGGCGTACTATTAGAGTTAGAGAAAGTATTAGGAGTCAGTACAGTATATTAGGGTTAGCGGTCAATATTAGGGTTAGGGACAGTATTAGAGGTCAGTATTAGGGTTAGGGGTCAGTACTAGGGTTAGGGACATGGCCAGTATTAGGGGGGTGAGACAGGGTCAGTATTAGAGGTCAATACTAGGGGGTCAGGGGCCAGTATCATGGTTAGGGGTCCAAGGTTAGTGGTCAGTACCAGTATTCGGGGTCAGTAGCCAGTATTAGGGTAAGACAGGGCCAGTATTGGGGGTCAGTATCCAGTATTAGGGTTAGGGTAAGGCAGGGCCAGTATTGAGGGTCTGTAATAGGGAGGCAGGGCCAGTATTAGGGGTCAGGGGCCAGTATAGAGGGTCTGTAATAGGGAGGCAGGGCCAGTATTGGGGGTCAGGGGCCAGTATTAGGGTTAGGGTAAGGTAGGGCCAGTATAGAGGGTCTGTAATAGGGAGGCAGGGCCAGTATTAGGGGTCAGGGGCCAGTATAGAGGGTCTGTAATAGGGAGGCAGGGCCAGTATTAGGGGTCAGGGGCCAGTATAGAGGGTCTGTAATAGGGAGGCAGGGCCAGTATTGGGGGTCAGGGGCCAGTATTAGGGTTAGGGTAAGGTAGGGCCAGTATAGAGGGTCTGTAATAGGGAGGCAGGGCCAGTATTAGGGGTCAGGGGCCAGTATAGAGGGTCTGAAATAGGGAGGCAGGGCCAGTATTAGGGGTCAGGGGCCAGTATAGAGGGTCTGTAATAAGGAGGCAGGGCCAGTATTGGGGGTCAGGGGCCAGTATTGAGGGTCTGTGATAGGGAGGCAGGGCCAGTATTAGGGTTAGTGCTGCATAGGGAGAGGACAGTTTATGCTTACCTGTCCAGGCGCGGTCCCACGATGCAGACCCGGCCTCTTCTGGCGGGTCTCCTCCTGAGGAACGTCGCAGGCGGCGCGATGATGTCATCGCGCCGCCTACGTCACATGAGTGCGCCGGCCAACGGGAATAGAGGAGCAGGGAACCAGAGGTAGTGAGAAAGAGATCAATACGTGAATACGTATTATGCACTTGCGAAAAAAAGGAGTAATCTCTTTCAGAGGCGTGATGGAGCCTCCAAATGTCATACAGGTCTTCCCGCAACAACAAAGGGTTGAGAGAGGGGTAATAACCCCTAGATGGAGCCGTGGAGTCGACTACGGAATCTGGTACAATGTTAAAATGTCCGCAGACTATAAGGTGGCCTTTGCGGAGTTTGGCTGCCTTAGAGAGCACCTTGTTGAGAAAACGTATCTGGAGCATATAAGGCAACATTGGTGTATGATATATTGTTAATAGTGCATTCTAGGATTATAAACCTGCCATTAACATCTATGAGTGTTTCACCTTGTGTAAAGGCCACTGAGTTGCTAATGGCAATGATCACTCCTCTTTGGTTTTTGCGATAGTGAGACTGCATGACATGAGGAAACTGGCGGTGGCGTATTCTAGGAGAATCTTTACTGATAATGTGAGATTCTTGCACGCAAAAAACATCTGCTTTAAGTGCAAGAGCCTCAGACCACATGTAAGATCTCTTTTGAGGACTATTTAGCCCTTTAGCATTTAAAGAGACTAATTTAAAGGGAGTCTGTCACCTCATTTTCACCTAATAGCTAACAGCAGTGCCCCACAGACGATTGCATACACATCCCAGACATACCTGTGTGCACTTTGTGTCTGTATTCCTCGTTCAGAAAAAGCACTTTTATTCTGCAGGACAACAGCTCCCAAGTGCCCGGCTCTGCTGCTGCTGCAAACCAGACTGGAGGGGGGAGGGCAGCTTTAACTGCTCATATCTTGGGATTAGTAGCAGATAGAACAATGGTTCTGACCTTCTTTGAAAGCTGACATTCAAAGCTTTAAAATGATACCGAAATCGCATTATATCCAGTATGTCAGAAGATATAGCTGTTAGAAATCCAATCAGGAGAGAAAGCTGTTTTTAGTTTCACTTTCAGCCGGGCACTTGGGAGCTGTTTTCCTGCAGAATAAAAGTGCTTTTTCTTGACATGTAATACAGAAACACGGTGCACACAGGTATGTCTGGGATGTGTATGCAATCTTCTGTGGGGCAGTGCTGTTAGTTATATAGGTGAAAATGAGATGACAGACTCCCTTTAAGCACCATGAGAAATGGTTAGAAAGCTTAGATTACCAGCTAGGATCACAAATGAGGGAGGCCTTGGTCCGCCCACGCCGCTCGGTCCCCAAAATGTAAAGTCATCTGAGAAAATAGAACATCTAGAGTGAAAATGTAAACAAAACGCATTAACGTCATTCGAAAACTGAACAGAGAAAGGAAATAAAGGTGAATCTCAAACTGGATTCAAGTGTGTCTCTCACTACAACACTTAAACCTGTGAGGTAAAACACAGGGGAGAGTACAAAGTCCTGACTGAAGCCGAGCTCTCACTTAGAACTCTAAGGCACCAAGAAACATAGCTACCAGTCAGTGTTTGGTCCCCCTCTTTGCTCCAACAGTGCGCAGAAGATACATGCGCTGGATGAGTTGAGCATTGATCTTCAGTAGAAGGGAGAGAGATATTCCACGATTCCAGTAGAATGCGACCTTCCTCGACGGATGAGATGCTGTGGTTCTTTCCTCCTTGTGAAAGAAGGATCTTTACTTATGTTCTCTCAATGCTACAGTCGCAGGGGCCAACAACCGCCTCTGACGGAATGTTGCAGCAGATAGATCAGTGTAGAGTTTCACTGACTGAAATGGAGCTGGCATTTCAGATAGCTGACAGGCGGCTGCTAGTGCAGCTTCTTTGGTACGGAAAAAGTGGATCCGAGCCAATGTGTCCCTAGGAATATTCTCAGGGAGATGTTGGGGCTTGGGTACTCTGTGAGCCCGGTCAATAACTAGCTCGCCCGTAGTGCATGAAGGCAGTAGTTTTTGCAATAAAGTATGAATGTATTCCATAAGTTCTGATGGTCCTACGTCCTCAGGTATTCCCCGAAATTTGATGTTATTGCGCCTGAAGCGATCCTCCAGGTAGTTTAGTTTTGCTTTGATGCGATCAATATCAAGAGCCATTTCTTCATGGCTATCTATAAGCTGATTATGAGAGGATGCAAATACTCCCATCTTTGCCTCCACGTGGACAACTCTGGCGTCTAGGCCAGTAATGGAGGAATGCAACGGTGCGATTAGGGATGTAAAGTCCTTGTGAATTGCAGAGCTGAACGCAATAAACATATCTTTTAGGAGATTGCCTGATGCAGGCTGGTCAGAGGTGGAGAACTCTTGCAGTATGACAGAAGTAGGGTGAGTATTGTGGTGGTTTGTGCTCACCTCCTCATGAGTGACTGCTTGCAGCTTAGGCCTCTGTTTCATCGGGCTCCTCGTGTCCGGGGAAGATGGCGTCTGTGCAACTCGAGGCGGAGAGGACTGGTTTGAGCCGCCACTTGCAGGGGATCCGGAGGTCGGAGAACGGCTTGTGGGTGAGTGGTTTGCCTTCTCTTGTAGGCCAGTGTCATTAGCTGAATGCTTCGGCGAAGACGAAGGAGAGGCTGCTCCGGAAGATGAGTGTGAAGGCCCAGTTGTGCCGCCTCTGCGTCTTTATCAAAATAGAAGTCCAGTCTAGCTTGCTTAACATGGGCTCTTTTGCCTCATGGCATCTTGAGAAGGCTGTAGGCACACTTTAGTTGAGTCAACTAGTGTGCAGAAGGGGTACAAACTTGCTTTGAAAGTCGCTGTGTGCTGGAGCTGAAAGATCATGCGGCCATCTCGCTCGGCTGCCAAGCCACTCCCCTAAATTATATTTTCTAAACCAATAGACCTCAATTTACCCATTAGTCGTCCATGAGGGAAAGTATCAAACGCCTTTGCAAAGGCCAAAAACACAATATCGACAGCCTTCCCTCTGTCCAGGCTTCTACTCACCTCCTCATAAAAACAAAACAGGTTAGTTTGACAGCTTCTGTTCTTAGTAAAACCATGTTGGCTATCACTTATTATATTATTGACAGTTACATAATCCTGTATGTAGTCCCGTAGAAGGCCCTCAAACATTTTTCCCACTATGTTAAGCTTACTTGTCTATAATTTCCTGGTGAAGACCTAGCACCCTTTTTGTAAATGGGAACCACATTTGCCTTGCGCCAGTCTCTTGGTACAATGCCTGTGATTAAAGAATCTGTAAATATTATAATCAGAGGCAAAGCAATAGCTGAACTGAGCTCCTTGAGAACTCTAGGGAGTAATCCATCTGGACCTGGGGCTTTGTTCACCTTTAATTTTTTTTAGCATACTCAGGGTTCATTCACACGTCCGCATGTGTTTTGCGGATCCGTGAAACACTGACAACAGCCATGTGCCAGCACTATAGAAATGCCTTTTCTTGTCCATGGCTGCAGACAAGAATAGACCATGCTCTATATTTTTTGCGGGGCCGCGGAACAGAAGTGCGAATGCAAATTGCTCTCCAGAACTTTAACATAAACTGCACTCTTCTATTGGGCACAATATGTAGAGGGAATCTGTAAAGACGGAAGATATGAAGAATGAACATCTTGGCTAGTGGACATAGGTATAAAATAGGTCATTTTGGAAAAGTGGACTACCACTATGCAAATAACTGCATCCAGAGGAGGACAGAAGGTGAGTGATAAAGCCCATACTATTTGTATGCCGCTAGGGAGCTTCAGAAACAGGTATGGAGAAGAACAGCAGTTAGTACCTTAGAGTCTTATTCTGGGCACACGTGGTACACACTGAAACAAAACTCTGTACATGGACAGCCACCTAGTTAGTTTGGCAGTTTTATGTTGTCCTGGGTGTTTGACGGTTTTGGATTCAGGTACATAGGTTTTACCAGGAGGAATGTCCCTTATACAAACTGGGGCAATAGTCACAATCTTGGCAGAATTAGTGATATGCTGCAGTTTCTCTCCTTGTTCAGTAGGATTGAAGGATCTCAACAGGGCATCTGCTTTAATATTCAGAGTGACAAGAAATTAAACCAGGCGAAAAACAAGGACCATCTGGGATTGTGCACACTAAAGATATGTCAAATTTTTATGATCAGTATAAATGATGACCAGACAACTAGCTCCCTCCAAAAGGTTGCACTACTCCTTCAAGCCCAATTTAATGGGCAACAGTTCTCAATCTCATTTAGAGTAATTCCGTTCAAGAGTCAAAAAGGTCTTGGAGAAGAAATAGATTTTACCATCCTGCCTGAAGGAGTTTTCTGTGTAAGCACTGTCCCTCTGGAGGATGCATCCACCTCCAAGAAGAATTGTTTGAAAATATGTGGGCAATGAATTACCATAGTAAGCTACTGGTAGACCTTCCAAATTTTGAGATACAGGTAGATGTTGGACAGGCTGCACAGAGGTCAGGTATTTGGTATGGCAGGTTGATTGCCAATGTAGAATGTTGACTTCCAATCCAGAACTAGAGTATGCAGATAAGCTAGGGTGGTCCCAGCAGTAGGGAAGTAGAGGACTTCAGAAGAACCATTAGGGACATCTTCTCAGAGTGGAGTGCACACATTTGCAAACCCATCAACAGACGTCACCACCAAAGGTCTCTCAAGCCATTGCATGGGTATCCATTGCATGGGAATACCGATACTCGCCACAGCCTGATGCAAGAAGGTTCCTGTCAACCAGAATACCGAAGGGCCGACATGGTGAGCCGAGTACCAGGGAAGGAAATAATCACAGGCAAAGTCAATATTGCAGATGACTGATCATATTTGTGCATATTTTCCTCCTCCGTTAGCCTGTCCACCTACATAGGCTCTGGTCCAGCAGCTAAGGCGGAAGTAGGAGAGGAAGAGGCGGTCTCTGGAACTAGGGTGCCAATGGAATAGATCTTTATTTATGGACTGCTTCCCTGGAAAGCTGCTTGATACTCATGGCCAAGGAGATCAGTGTCCAGAGTAGAGGGAATGTCACAACCTGCTAACTCCTTAAAGACTCTCCCAGAAAGATACCACCAAAACTTCATTATTGCAAGCCAGTTCCAGGCCAGGGTTCATAAATTGATGGTCCACAGTGAGACTGCCCTGAACTGTAGTAGAGATGAGGCAGCTGAAGAAGTGCCTCAGGGTTCTTCAAAGACCCTTTTGAAGATCTTCAGGAAATCTATTAGATTTTTAGTGACGGGATCATCTTTCTTCCTTAATAGATTTATTCAGGCCAGTGCCTCTGTTGAAAGATGGGACATCAAAAAGGCCACTTTAGAGCGGCCAATTGGAAATTAGTGGGGCAGCAGCTCCAAATTCAATGTACACTGGTTGATGAAACCTGGGCATTGCTTAGGATCACCATCATAATGTGGATTTTTTGACAGATGAGGTCCAGAACCTCCCATTGTTGTGATATGAGGCATTGGTATGGTTTCTGTGGCTGTAAAAGACCACATATGCTAAAACATTATGTAAGTGAGATCCATGTGTGAGAATATATTAATAATATTAACCACTTCCAGACCAGGCCATTTACCCCCTTCCTGACCAGGCCTAATCTTGCAAATCTAACATGTGTCACTTCATATGGTAATAACTTTGGAACACTTTTACTTATGCAAGCCATTCAGAGACTGTTTTCTTGTGACACATTGTACTTCATGTTAATGGTAACTTGGAGTCAATATGTTTTATCTTTATTAATAAAAAAATCCAAAGGTTAACGAAAATTTGAAAAAAATTCACTGTTTTCTAAATTTGAATCTCTCTGCTTTTAAGACAGATAGTAATGCCTTAGAAAATATTCATTAATTAACATTCCCCATATGTCTACTTTATGTTGGCATCAATTTGGTAGTGTCATTTCATTTTTCTAAGATGCTAGAAGGTTTATAATTTTTGAAGCAATTATTGAAATTTTCTAGAAAATTTCCAAAATAACTTTTTTAAGGACCAGTTCAGTTCTGAAGTAACTTTGAGGAGCTCACATAATAAAAAACCACCCATAAATGACCCCATTTTAGAAACTACACCCCTCAAACTATTCAAAACTGGTTTTAGAAATTTTGTTAACCCTTTAACCACAGGAATTAAAGCAAAATTCCAGATTGCAGATTTTCCATTTTAATCAATTTTTTCCTGAAACACATCACGGGATAACAACAAAACAAACCTCAATATTTATTACCCTGATTCTGCAGTTTGCAGAAACACCCCACATGTGGTCGTATATCGCTGTATGGGCACACGGCAGTGTACAGAAGTCAAGGAGTACCATATGATTTTTGGAGAGCAGATTTTGTTTGAATGGTTTTTGAGCGCCATGTTGCATTTGAAGAGACCCTGAGGCACCCTCACAGCGAAAACCCGCAAAAAGTGACCACATTTTGTAAACTACACCACCAGAGAATTTTTAAGGGTTGTAGCGAGCACTTGACCCTACAGGCATTTCATAGAATTTATCATACTTGGCTGTGAAAATGAAAAATTACATTTTTTTTATACAAGAAAGTAGTTAGGCCCAAACTTTCTTTTTCACAAAAGATAACAGGAGAATGTCCCCCCACAATTTGCTACCCACTTTCTCCTGCATACAGTAGCACCTCAATTGTGGTTGCAAACTGTTATTTGGGGATACGCCAGGGAAGGAGCAGCATCTGAATTTTCTAACATGGAATTATCTTTGTTTTTGTGTTGCCATTTTCTTAGAGCCATATTTTTTTTACATTTTTTGGCTATGGTCCTTTGTGGGGGCTCATTTTTTGCAGGATGAGGTGACATTTTTAATGGTACCATTTTGGGATACATACGACTTTTTGATTGAATGATATGTTTTTTAGTAGGTGAGGTGATTAAAAAAATCTGTTTTCTCATAATGTTTATTTTTTTTACGGAGTTCACCTGATGGAGTGGATCATGTGATATTTTTATAGAGCCGGTCGTTGCAGACGCGGTGATATCAAATATGTCTATTTTATTTATTTATTTATTTATTTATTTTTGTAACATTTTTTAAATGATGTATTTAGAGAAATATTTTTTTTATATGTGAAACTTTTTTTTATAATACTGTTTATAATTTTTTATTTTACACTTTTTTTTTTCACTATTGATTTATCCTGTAACTGGGGCTGACATAGTAGCCCCTGTTACAGGCGAAATACACCCCCAGGAAGGCTGTACAGCATAATACATCGCTGTACAGCCTCACTACAGGGCTGATCATGGTCTATGGAAGACCCAACAGCTCCTGCAGTCTCTGGCCCCGGCGGTCACGTGACCACTGGCCAGGACAGGAAGCGCTCATTGAGCGCTCTGTATACAGCGATCTAGAAGGCAGGGACACCCAGGAACAGTCCCTACCTTCTCTATGGGGAGCCCTGCTGTCACTGACAGCAAGCCCCTAGCACAGAAGCTGCACGATTAGTGTGCTGCTTCTATCTTTTGAATGGACATTTAGAAACGTCCATTCAGAGATAAACAACCACTTCCCGGACGTTTAAAGTCAAGAAGGCGGATGGGAAGTGGTTAAATACATGTACAAACCCATTGAATTAATAAATATATACTCCCTTTCCCTTAAATTTATTCTCATATACAGGTACACTTCTAGGACGCGCCTGGACAGGTAAGTATAAACTGCCCTCCCCCTATACTGTCTACATGCAGCCCTAACCCTAATACTGGCCCCTGCCTCCCTATTTCTGACCCCCAATACTGGCCCTGCCTTACCCTAATACTGGCTATTGGCCCCCAATACTGGCCCTGCCTTACCCCTAACCCTGGCCTCTGACCCTCAATACTGACCCTGCATTGACCCCATCCCTAATACAGACCCCTGACCCCTAATACTGGCCCCTGACCCCTAACCCTAGTACTGGCCTCTGACCCCTATTTTGGTACTGACCTCTAACCTTGGACCCCTAACCCTGATACTGGCCCCTGACCCCCTAGTATTGACCCCTAATATTGGCCCTGTCTCACCTCCCTAATACTAGCCCCGTCCCCTCCCTAACCCTAGTACTGACCCCTACCCTAGTACTGACCTCTAACCCTGGACCCCTTAACCCTAATATTGACCTATAATACTGTTCCTAACCCTAATATTGACCGCTAACCCTAATATACTGTACTGACCCATAATACTTTCTCTAACTCTAATACTACACCATACTGACCCCTAACCCTACTACTGACCACTAACCCTAAGGCTACATTCAAATGACCATATTTGCTTTGTGGTCCACAATTGCGGAGCCACAATACACGGATACTGGCCATATGCATTCCACATTTTGTGGAACGTACATGCCCAGCCCTATGATAGAAATGCCTGTTCTCATCTGCGATTGCGGTCAAGAATAGGGCATGCTCTATCTTTTTTGCAGGGCTATGGAACGGAACTACGGATTTGTGGCCCCATTGAAGTGAATGGAAATATCATCATGTGAATGTACCCTAATGTTGCCTCTAACTCCATTACTGGCCCTAAGGGTGCATTCAGACGACCATATTTCTGGGTCTGCATCCGTTCCACAATTTTGCAGACTGGGCGCAGACTAAAATTGAGCTGTTTGGCCAAGCATGCCTATGCTCGGGTCCGCTCGGTGTTTGGCCGAACACAGTGTACTCGAGCGCAATGCTCGAGTCCCTTCCCCGCACCAAGACAGATCCGTCATGACCCCAATGCAAGTCAATGGGGACGGATCCGTTTGGTGTGACACAATAGTAAACGGATCCGTCCTCCATTGCCCCAGAACCGGACCCTCAATTTAGAAGGTCCAGTCCTGCGGGTACCCGGCTCTTCCCGACACCCCTGGTGGCGGTGGGTGCCGAGGTGATAGATGTCGGGGTTAGTGCTGGCCATACCGGCAAGCACTAAGCCCAGTATTAGTAATCAGGGCCGTCTGTAGATAGCCGTGATTACTAAAACTGCAATGTTGTAAAAAAAAAAAAAAACACACACACTTATAAAATATTTTATTGAAATAAATACTCCCCCAGACTCCTGTTTGACCATATTATTTAAAAAATATAAAAGCTGGTCCGATGTAATCCACTGAATCCGAAGTAGTCCTCAGCATTCACGATCCTGCAAAATAGAAAAAAACAAACACAAACCACTAACCTCTTCCTCCTGCTTCTTCTTTGTAGCGATTCCTCCCATCCAGCAGGTGGCGCTGTGGTAAAACTTACCACTCTGCGCGCCCTCTTCCTGCTGGAAGATGTCGGGAGCTGTCGGGGAAGGTAAGTAGTGTCTGTGTCCTTTTTTTGTTTTTTAATTTAGTGTACTTGTGTAAACCAGGCACTTCCTGGTTTATCCCATAGACTTCAATTATGCTCAGGTTCTTGGCCGAGCACTCAAGCACCCCTGAGTGTTTGGCCAGAGCACCCGAGCATACGAGCACCAGGGTGCTCGATCATCACTAGTGCAGACCCATTCATTTCAATACGGACACACACACCATGCACTGTCCACATCCGTAGTTCCGTGGCCCCACAAAAAATATAGAGCATGTGTCCTATTCTTGTCCGCAAAAATAGGCATTTCTATATAGGGCTGGCACTGTGCGTTCTGCAAAATGTGTTTTGTGGATACACACTTTTGGTCGTCTGAATGTAGCTTTATGCTAATACTATGCCTAACCCCAATACTGGCCCCTAACCCCAATACTGGCCCCTAACCCCAATACTGACCTCTAACTCTAATACTGGACCTAATATACTAACACTAATGCTAATCCTATACCTAAAACTGACCGGAATCTTAACTAAAACCTCCAATACCTCACGTACCTCACACAGTGACCATAATATATGACTGTCCACATATATCTGTACAGTCATGGCCAAAAGTTTTGAGAATGACACAAATATTATATTTTCACATGATCTGCTGCCCTCTGGTTTTTATGTGTGTTTGTCAGATGTTTTTATCACATACAGAAATATAATTGCAATCATATTATGAGTAACAAAAGCTTATATTGACAGTTAGAATGAGTTAATGCAGCAAGTCAATATTTGCAGTGTTGACCCTTCTTCTTCAGGACCTCTGCAATTCTCCCTGGCATGCTCTCAATCAACTTCTGGACCAAATCCTGACTGATAGCAGTCCATTCTTGCACAATCAATGCTTGCATTTTGTCAGAATTTGTAGGTTTTTGTTTGTCCACCCGTCTCTTGATGATTGACCACAAGTTCTCAATGGGATTAAGATCTGGGGAGTTTCCAGGCCATGGACCCAAAATCTCTATGTTTTGTTCCCTGAGCCATTTAGTTATCACCTTTGCTTTATGGCAAGGTGCTCCATCATGCTGGAAAAGGCATTGTTGATCGCCAAACTGCTCTTGGACGGTTGGGAGAAGTTGCTCTCGGAGGACATTCTGGTACCATTCTTTATTCATGGCTGTGTTTTTAGGCAAGACTGTGAGAGAGCCGATTCCCTTGGCTGAGAAGCAACCCCACACATGAATGGTTTCAGGATGCTTTACAGTTGGCATGAGACAAGACTGGTGGTAGCGCTCACCTCGTCTTCTCCGAATAAGCTGTTTTCCAGATGTCCCAAACAATCGAAAAGGGGATTCATCAGAGAAAATGACTTTACCCCAGTCCTCAGCAGTCCACTCCCTGTACCTTTTGCAGAATATCAGTCTGTCCCTGATGTTTTTTCTGGAGAGAAGTGGCTTCTTTGCTGCCCTCCTTGAGACCAGGCCTTGCTCCAAGAGTCTCCGCCTCACAGTGCGTGCAGATGCACTCACACCTGCCTGCTGCCATTCCTGAGCAAGCTCTGCACTGCTGGTAGCCCGATCCCGCAGCTGAAACACTTTTAAGAGACGGTCCTGGCGCTTGCTGGTCTTTCTTGGGCGCCCTGGAGCCTTTTTGGCAACAATGGAACCTCTCTCCTTGAAGTTCTTGATGATGCGATAGATTGTTGACTGAGGTGCAATCTTTCTAGCTGCGATACTCTTCCCTGTTAGGCCATTTTTGTGCAGTGCAATGATGACTGCACGTGTTTCTTTAGAGATAACCATGGTTAACAGAAGAGAAACAATGATGCCAAGCACCAGCCTCCTTTTAAAGTGTCCAGTGGTGTCATTCTTACTTAATCATGACAGATTGATCTCCAGCCCTGTCCTTATCAACACCCACACCTGTGTTAATGGAGCAGTCACTGAAACGATGTTAGCTGGTCCTTTTAAGGCAGAGCTGCAATGATGTTGAAATGTGTTTTGGGGGATAAAGTTCATTTTCTAGGCAAATATTGACTTTGCAAGTAATTGCTGTTAAGCTGATCACTCTTTATAACATTCTGGAGTATATGCAAATTGCCATTATAAAAACTGAAGCAGTAGACTTTGTAAAAATTAATATTTGTATCATTCTCAAAACTTTTGGCCATGACTGTACACAGGGCCGGCCTTTGGGGTGTGCGACCCGTGCGGTTGCACAGGGCGCTTCACTCCCGGCCAGTTAAGGGGGCGCCCTGCCAAAGTGCCCCCTTAATGGCCCGGCCTGCTCCTGTACAGCGTCTTGTGCCCCCCCTCAGACCTCAGATCAGCCCACCCAGCCACTTTAAAAAAAACATACTCACCTGTCCTGCGCTGCCATCATGTTCCGCGCTCCACTGTCTTCCCTGCCGGCGCGCATTATGACCTGACGCAGGTCACAGTGTGCGCCGGCAGGGAAGACAGTGGAGCGGGGAACCTGATGGCAGCGGCAGCGCAGAACAGGTATGTTTTTTAAAGTGACTGGGTGGGCTGATCTGAGGTCTGAGGGGGGGCACAAGACGCTGATCTGAGGTCTGATGGGGGCACAAGATGTTGATCTGAGGTCTGAGGGGGGGCACAAGACGCTGGTCTGAGGGGGGCACAAGACCCTGATCTGAGGTCTGAGGGGGGCACAAGACGTTGATCTGAGGTCTGATGGGGCACAAGACGCTGATCTGAGGTCTGATGGGGGCACAAGACGCTGACCTGAGGTCTGATGGGGGCACAAGATGCTGACCTGAGGTCTGATGGGGGCACAAGACGCTGACCTGAGGTCTGATGGGGGCACATTGTGTTGATCTGAAGTCTTATGGGGCCACAAGACCCTGATCTGAGGTCTGATGGGGGCACAAGATGCTGATCTGAGGTCTGATGGGGGCACATGATGCTGATCTGAGGTCTGAAGGGGGACACAAGATGTTGATCTGAGGTCCGATGGGGCACAAGACGCTGACCTGAGGTCTGATGGGGGCACATTGTGTTGATCTGAGGTCTAATGGGGCACAAGACACTGATCTGAGGTCTGATGGGGGCACAAGACACTGATCTGAGGTCTGAGGGGGGGCACAAGATGCTGGTCTGAGGGGGGCACAAGACCCTGATCTGAGGTCTGAGGGGGGGCACAAGACCCTGATCTGAGGTCTGATGGGGGCACAAGACGCTGATCTGAGGTCTGATGGGGGCACAAGACGCTGATCTCAGGTCTGATGGGGCACAAGACGCTGATCTGAGGTCTGATGGGGGTACAAGACGCTGATCTGAGGTCTGATGGGGGCACAAGACGCTGATCTGAGGTCTGAAGGGGGACACGAGATGTTGATCTGAGGTCTGATGGGGCACAAGACGCTGATCTGAGGTCTGATGGGGGCACATTGTGTTGATCTGAGGTCTGATGGGGGCACAAGACGCTGATCTGAGGTCCGATGGGGGCACAAGACGCTGATCTGTGGTAGTACCACATTATCAGTACTAGTGTTATCTGTGATTTTACACAGGACTGCAGGTAACACTACTACATTTTCTATACTCAGATAGCCATCACTGTGTTACCTCTACAGTTACAAAGGACTGCAGGGGACATCTACTCTATTATCTATACACAGATCGTTATCACTCTGTAAGGGGGCCCTCTGAGACTTTATCGCCCAAGGGCCCACCTGAACCTGGAGCCGGCCCTGGGCTGATGTCACACATGCGCAGAAGGACTCAGAGGGTGGTAGGGGAAAGTTAGCGGCTGCACTGCTGTAAGTAAGTTCCCCCAAACAACGTGTGATGACCGGGGGGGGGGGGGGTTAATTGGGAGCAGGACTATATACTTAAGGCCCCATCCTGTATAGGATAATAGAGATGGCAGTCATGGCACACATAACTCACACATGATTAAACACCAGTGAGGGGTTTAGTGATGAGAGCTATGTGTGTGCCATCTCCATTATCCCATACAGGAAAATATAGTGACAGTATTAAAAGTCAGACTGTATAGAGCTATAAATACAGTGCAGAGTGCACTGTATTTATGGCTCTCTATACAGTCCTATATCACTCTATATATCTCTACACTCTATTTATAGCGCTATACTGTATGACGTTAGTACTGTCACTATATTTTTCTGTATGGGATAATGGAGATGGGATGGCACACATACTTCTTTAAGTAAATATATATATAAATGAGGGGGGGGGGGCGCCGAGAGAAAGTTCCGCACGTGAGGTACGAGGTATAATAGATGCAGTGTGTACAGATATATAGTATATACAGCAGTGTACTGATTTGTGAGGTATGAGGTATAATAGATGTAGTGTGTACAGACATATAGTATATACAGCAGTGTACTGATATGTGAGGTATGAGGTATAATAGATGCAGTGTGTACAGATATATAGTATATACAGCAGTGTACTGATATGTGAGGTATGAGGTATAATAGATGTAGTGTGTACAGATATATAATATATACAGCAGTGTACTGATATGTGAGGTATGAGGTATAATAGATGCAGTGTGTACAGATATATAATATATACAGCAGTGTACTGATATGTGAGGTATGAGGTATAATAGATGCAGTGTGTACAGATATATAGTATATACACTGCTGTATATACTATATATACCCACTACATCTAGCTTGTCATGTGACCGTCAGCCAGTGACGTCTCACCCACTGTATTCTAGCTTTTACCGAGTATTATAGTACTCTGTAAAAGCTAGATGTGGACGCTGTTTTCAGGGGGCACTCAGAAGAGGCACTATACATACAGGGGGCACACTGAAGGGGCACTATACACAAATGGGCACATATAAGAGGCACAATACATAAAGGGGGTACATATAAGAGGCACTTTTTATAAGGGGCTCCAAGCATGTGGCACTAGCATTAGGGGCACTGTGTGTGGCACTATAAACAGAGGGCATAGGGCATATGACACTATATACAGAGGGCACAGAGCATGTGGCACTATACACAGAAGGCATATGGCACTATATATATAGGGCTCAGAGTATGTGGCACTTTATACATAGGGCTCAGAGTAAGTGGCACTATATACAGAGGGCACATAGTATGTGGCACTATATACAGAGGTCACAGAGTATGTGGCACTATATACAGAGGGCACAGAGTATGTGGCACTACTATTGGGGGCCTTGTGTGTAGCACTAATGCTGCTGTTATATTCAGGGCACAGCATGTGGCACTAAGATGAGTTTGTGTCAGTATGCAGGGTGCCAATGTGTTGGTAAAGAATGAAGCTAAAGAGATCTTCTCAGCAAAATCTGCAGAGCTGAATTGTGGATGGGAGGAGTCATCATGGTGGTCTGATCCAGATGGGGAAGAACTCAGGAAGAGATGTCACCTGTAAGTCGCTAAATGGAAATGATTATTCTGCTACTGACTGTGTAAGATGAGTGTTGTAGTCACCTGGATGATCTACAGCTGATGATGGGTGGTAGCATGCTGTTTTGCACAACAACAACTCCCAGCATCCCTTTACACTTGTTCAGGCCATACTGGGAGCTGTAGTTTCACACTGTACGAGGTCATATGGCGAGGGCTGACCTGACTACTCAGATGGTATCTGTACTCAACTTTTAAAATCTGGTGCTGTATTTATGTAGAGAACTTGGTTTTGGTGCAGTATTTATGTAGAGAACTTGGTTCTGGTGCAGTATTTATGTAGAGAACTTGGTTCTGGTGCAGTATTTATGTAGAGAACTTGGTTCTGGTGCTGTATTTATGTAGAGAACTTGGTTCTGGTGCTGTATTTATGTAGAAAACTTGGTTCTGGTGCTGTATTTATGTAGAGAACTTGGTTCTGGTGCTGTATTTATGTAGAGAACTTGGTTCTGGTTCTGTATTTATGTAGAGATCTTGGTTCTGGTGCTGTATTTATGTAGAGAACTTGGTTCTGGTGCTGTATTTATGTAGAGAACTTGGTACTGGTGCAGTATTTCTGTAGATAACTTGGTTCTGGTGCTGTATTTATGTAGAGAAGTTGGTTCTGGTGCTGTATTTGACTTATGGGATTTGTTATGGTGCTATATTTCTTGTTGATTTTGTTGCTGTATTTGATATATGGGCCTGGTTCTGGTGCTGTATTGATGCATTGAACTTGTTTCTGGTTCTGTGTTTGACTTATAGGTTTGGTTCTGGTGCTGTATTTATGTAGATAACTTGGTTCTGGTGCTGTGTTTGACTTATAGGTTTGGTTCTGGTGCTGTGTGTATGTAGTGATATTGCTCTGTACTTGTGTATTAAACATACATCTGATTCTATACGTCTAATACTATCCATTCACATTTGCATCTGGGTCACAGATTCTGTTAAAAAGACCGGACAGAAAAGTTCTGCATGCATGACTTTTTTTGTCCGGTAAAGAAGCAGCATCCTGAGCAGACCCCATTATAGTTAATGGAGTCTCTTCAGCACAGGAGTTGGTAAATCTGATCCCTCTAATGATCAAGCTGTTGCTACGGACTCAGCCATGTCATGTATCTGGGATCCAACATAAAAACACAACCAGCTGCTGGTTTTAAGCCCTTTTACCTATACCGCCTTTATGGTAGGCGGAGTTAAACAGGGTAAGGGTGGGCCGCTACACATGGGCCAGTGCTCTGTGCTTGCCCCCAGGCCAAAATTTGCCAGCCAGCCCCTGTTTATATGAGACTGTACATTGGAGGGGCTGAAGGGAGGGGAGTGATGTTATTTACATGATACTCGATGGCGGAGGGAAATAATGTTTTTTACATGGGACTGTATGGTGGAGGGGCTGAGGAATTATAATTTCTGAGGGCACTAAAGGGAGGAATATAACTACAGGCAGCATTATAAATGCTGGGGCCAGTTCAGGGCAAGCATTATAAGAGTATGGGGCAATATAAATACTGGGGGCACTGTAGGGGCACTTTAAATGCAGGGAACATTATAGGTGTCTTATTACTACTGGGAGCGCTATAGGAGTAACTTATAGATCTGTCTTATTTCTACTAAGATCACTTTGGGGGACCCTATTACTAATGTGGGGCCTGTAGAGAGCTTTATTACCACTGGAGGGACAATAGGTGCCTTCTTTCTACTGGGGGGCTACTGGGGGCTCTGTGAGGGCATTATTAATACTTGAGGGCTCTTCTACTAATGGGGGCACCCTTGGGGAGCATTATCACTGTAGGGGGCAGTATTACTAGTAACATAGTAACATAGTTTATAAGGCCAAAAAAAGACATCTGTCTATCCAGTTCGGCCTGTTATCCTGCAAGTTGATCCAGAGGAAGGCAAAAAACCCCTGTGAGGTAGAAGCCAATATTCCTCACCTTAGGGGAAAAAAAATTCCTTCCCGACTCCAATCAGGCAATCAGAATTACTCCCTGGATCAACAACCTATCTCTAGTAACTATAACCTGTAATATTATTACCCTCCAGAAATACATCTAGGCCCCTCTTGAACTCTTTTATTGAACTTATCATCACCACTTTCTCAGGCAGAGAGTTCCATAGTCTCACTGCTCTTACCGTAAAGAATCCTCTTCTATGTTTGTGTACAAACCTTCTTTCCTCCAGACACAGAGGATGTCCCCTCATCACAGTCACAGTCCTGGGGATAAATAGATCATGGGAGAGATCTCTGTACTGACCTCTGATATATTTATACATAGTTATTAGATCTCCCCTCAGTCGTCTTTTTTCTAAAGTGAATAAGCCTAATTTTGATAATCTTTCTGGGTACTGTAGTCCACCCATTCCAGCTATTACTTTAGTTGCCCTCCTCTGAACCATCTACAGCTCTGCTATGTCTGCCTTGTTCACAGGATCCCAGAACTGTACACAGTACTCCATGTGTGGTCTGACTAGTGATTTGTATTTGTATTATTCCTTCCCATGTGCATAACCTTACATTTATCAGTGTTAAACCTCATCTGCCACTTCTTTGCCCAAGCCTCCAGTCTATCCAGATCCATCTGTAGCAGTGTACTGTCCTCTTCTGTGTTAATTACTTTACACAGTTTAGTGTCATCTGCAAAAATTGATATTTTACTGTGCAAGCCTTCTAGAAGATCATTAATAAATATATTGAAGAGAATTGGGCCCAATACTGACCTCTGTGGTACCCCACTAGTGACAGTGACCCAATCTGAGTATGTGCCGTTAATAACCACCCTCTGTTTTCTATCATTGAGCCAGTTACTTACCCACATACAGACATTTTCTCCCAGTCCAAGCATTCTCATTTTATATACTAACCTTTTATGTGGTACAGTGTCAAATGCTTTGGAGAAGTCCAGATATACGTCATCCATTGATTCGCCACGGTCAAGTCTAGAACTTACCTCCTCATAGAAACTGATTAAATTGGTTTGACATGACCGATCCCTCATGAAGCCATGCTGATATGGATTTATTTGCTTATTTTCATTGAGGTACTCCAAGATAGCATCTCTTAGAAAACCTTCAAACAGTTTACACACGACAGATGTTAAACTTACCGGCCTATAGTTTCCAGGCTCTGTTTTTGGACCCTTTTTGAATATTGGCACCACATTTGCTATGCGCCAATCTTCTGGAACACTCCCTGTCAGTATAGAGTCCTTAAATATCAGAAATAAGGGTCTGGCTATGACATTACTTAATTCTCTTAGGATAGGGGGGTGTATGCCATCCGGTCCTGGCGATTTGTCTATTTTAATTTTTTTAAGACGTCGCTGTACTTCTTCCTGGGTCAGACAGGGCACTTTTAATGGGGAATTTACTTTTATATTCTGCATTTCATCTGACAGTTTATTTTCCTCAGTGAATACCGTGGAGAAAAAAATATTTAATAGCTTTGCTTTCTTCTCACCGCTCTCTGCAACTACCCCCTCATTACTCTGTAAGGGGCCAACACCTTCGGGTTTATACTTTTTACCATTTATATCATTAAAGAATATTTTTGGGTTAGTTTTACTCTCTTTGGCGATTAATCTCTCGGTCTCTAGTTTGGCTGCTTTTATTTGTCTTTTACATATTCTATTTTTTTCCTTATAGTTTTTCAATGCTTCCTTGCCACCCTCCTGTTTTAGTGATTTAAATGCTTTCTGTTTGTCATTTATTGCTTTCTTTACAGCTCTATTTATGCACATAGTTTTTTTCTTGTTCATTAACATTTTATTCCCATAAGGTATGTACCTCTCACAATTAGATATTAGGATGCTTTTAAAAATATCCCATTTGGTGGCTGTATTTTTATTTTTGAGGATTTTGTCCCAGTTACTTAGGCCTATTGCCTCTCTTAGTCGGCTAAATTTAGCTTTTTTGAAGTTTGGTATTTTTGTTCCTCCCTGAAGAAACACTCTTTTGAATGATAATTTGAAGGTTATTATATTATGGTCACTATTTCTCAGGTGTCCCCCAACCTGCACATCTAATGAGGGCATTCTAGAAGGGAATTACTATTGGTGGGACTATTACTAAGGTGGGGGGGACTATCTGTATGGCGCAATTTTTTTTTCAGGATAGTATTTGAGGGTATTGGGGATCATTGCGAGCAGCAGGATAACACTGTTGGGACTCGAGGTTGGGGGATGATGATAGAAAAGTAAGGAAGCTAAGATGTCTGTGTGTCAAACTCTGCAGAGAGAGGGCGTGGCTGAAAGAAGTTGTCCAGACAGAATGGAGAAGATAAACATTAGAAGAGACATTATCTGGAAGGCACTGGATGTGAGAGGTATGTGCTGCTGTCCATTTGTTTGGTGGATATCCTCAGGGCCGGCCTTTGGGGTGTGCGACCCGTGCGGTTGCACAGGGCGCTTCACTCCCGGCCACTTAAGGGGGCGCCCTGCCAGAGCGCCCCCTTAATGGCCCGGCCGTGCCCTGCAAGTGTCGCACAGTTGGGGGCGGCGGTGGGGCAGAGGGAGATGAGCGCTTCCATTGTGGAAGCGCTCATCTCCATAGTCTGCCTTTGGAGATGCGGGGCAGGGGAGGGAGAGGCGTCTCCCCTGCCCGTTCCTCTGATAGGCTGCAGGCCCTAGGCCTGCAGCCTATCAGAGGCCAGCTCAGGCGGCGCGATGACGTCATCGCGCCGCCTGAGCCGTACAGCGCGGGACACAGGCCAGAAGAGGCCTGCATCGCATCGCTGCCGGCTCCATGGAGGTAAGTAAGTGTTTATTTTTTTATGGGGGCATTTTTATTGGCACATGGGGGCACTGGGGGCATTTTACTGGCATATAGTGGCATTTTACTGGCACATGGGGGCACTGGGGGCATTTTACTGGCACTGGGGGCATTTTACTGGCACAAGGGGGGCACTGGGGGCATTTTTATTGGCACATGGGAGCATTTTACTGGCACTGGGGCATTTTTACTGGCACATGGGGGCACTGGGGGCATTTTACTGGCACTGGGGGCATTTTTACTGGCACAAGGGGGCACTGGGGGCATTTTTATTGGCACATGGGAGCATTTTACTGGCACATAGTGGCATTTTACTGGCACATGGGGGTATTGTGGGCATTGTTACTGGCACATGCGGGCACTGGGGGCATTTTTACTGGCACTGGGGGCATTTTTACTGGCACATGGGGGCACTGGGGGCATTTTTCTGGCACATGGGGGCACTGGGGCATTTCTTACTGGCACATAATTTGGGGGGCATCTATGGGGGTGGGACACTTTTTACTGGCACATGATTTTGGGGGGGAATCAATGGGGGGAACTTCTGGCACATTATTGGGGGGCACTTCTTACTGGCACATTGGAAGCATTATTACTTCTGGGGCACAGTGGGGACATTAGTACTGTTGGGGGCACTATTACTAACAAGTGCACTCTGTGGGGGGCACTATTACTGTGGGGGCACCCTGGCACAGTATCAGCGCAGTTATTTCTGGGGAGCGTTATGTTTACTATATTACTGGGCGCACTATTACGGAACACTATTTGCTGGGCGCAGTTATTTTAGGACACTGTGTAAACTAAGATTTTTTTTTGTCAAACTGCAGAGATGAGAAATGGCTGAAAAATGGCGTCTGGTCTGAAAGGAGAAGATGAGGAAAGAGAAGATCTATATTAGAGGAGACGTCACTGGATGTAAGAGGTATGTGCGCTATATTAGGTTACATTTCAATATAGAAAGCTATAAATACAGTGCAGAGATATATAGTGTGATATAGAACAGTATAGAGAGCTATAAATACATATATATATATATATATATATATATATATATATATATATATACACACTGTCTTACTCTACCTACCTATATCACTCTATATATCTCTGCACTGTATTTATAGCTCTATACTGTATGACGTTAGTACTGTCACTCGGGGGGGGGGGGGTCGCCGAGAGAAAGTTTCGCATAGGGCGCCATCTACCCTAAGGCCGGCCCTGGATATCCTTCGTCACTTTCCTTGAATTTGAGAATTCCTTCCTGGGTCTAAATGACCTTAGATATTCGAACATTTAAAGGGGTTTCCAGGCTCCTAATATTGATGACCTATCCTCAGAATAGGCCCTTAAAGGGAACCTGTCACCTCCAACAGACACATAAAACTGTCAGCATTACCTTATATTAGGCCCTGGTGTGTTCCTAATCATGCCTTTCATCCAGTAAATTGATCTCCCTAACTTGATGAAAACGCTGTTTTAATCCCCATCAGCGCGCTCTCTCCAGTCAGCTTGAAGTCAAGGGGGCAGCGGCCTCCTTGCTTCAAGTCAAGTAAAGCACGCCCCTCTTGCCAGTGATTGACATCCTTGCTGTGGCCTGCTGCGCGATCCCGGTTCCAGATCTTGCACTGAGCCGGCTTTCATCTGCGCACTGTGCAGGCCCCGGCAATTCCAGCGAGCGCGCGTGTGCGCGCCCGCCCGTACTGCCGCCCGCACGCCTGCCCGCTGAGTGAAGGAGCCGGAGCCGGGATCGCGCAGCAAGAAGGAGCGCACCACAGCAAGGATGCCAATCACTGGCAAGAGGAGCGTGCTTTACTTGACTTGAAGCAAGGAGGCCGCTGCCCCCTTGACTTCAAGCTGACTGGAAAGAGCGCGCTGATGGGGATTAAAACATCGTTTTCATCAAGTTAGGGGGATCAATTCACTGGATGAAAGGCATGATTAGTAACACACTGGGGCCTAATATGAGGTAATGCTGACAGTTTTATGTGTCTGTTGGAGGTGACAGGTTCCCTTTAATATCCAATTGGTGAGGGTCAGATAGCCTGCACTCCTACTGACCAGCTGTTCTCTGCAGCCTCTGGAAATAGAACTAGCACTTTCAATGGAACAGGAAGCTCAGCTGCATTCAAACTATAGTGGCCGTGCTGGGTTACTGCACCTGAGCTGCCATTCACTTCAATGGAAGCTTAGCTGTAGTAACCTGGCACAGCCACTACACTTTGAATGTAGCTGGGTTTCCTGTTCCATTGAAAGTGCTAGTTACAGTGCTGAAGGCAGCAGTTTTTATTCTCTGATGTTAAAGGAGAATATTAATTATTGATATTTTGGGTACTACCAATAATTACTATTCATAAATAAGCATAAACCCGCTTTCGCTAGTTCCGCCTATTTATGCCTTTATAACTAACTATTGCCCATACACGACCTGTACTAAGTGACTAGTGTTATGCTATACTATGGCGGCTACACAAAAGACACTGTATATTGTATTTAAATAATATAAGGATTTATTACAAAATACTGACAGCCTACAGTCTAATTATTTAGACTATATCCATATATATTTATATCAACGTATATAAATATATATACATATAGCCGCACACAACACAGTAACAAAACCTCAGTAGAAAGCCTAACTACACTACACAATCCCACTTAATTCCACCCACAATAATAACTGAACAATACACTCACACAAATATTGATTGCAAGCCCTCCCAAGCCTAATTTACTGTCCCTAAGGTAACAAAAGGTTACAATAACGGGTTAACACAGGGTATGGAGGATATAGTTCATTGGTGGTATGGTGATATTGCAGGGGTTAATTATGGGGTAGATATGGCAGTGGGAATATTGGTAAGGAAAGGGTTCAACTGGGGTAAATATGGGCAGGGAAAGGGTTACACTGGGGTAATGGGAATCAGGGATTTATGTTGCAGGGGTAAGAAGGGGTTAATTGCAGGGGAATAAGGGGTTATGGTAGGGCAAGGGTTAGATGGGGTTACAGGGGTTACTCAGCCAGCTCCTAGGGGGTCACTGCTCGTTGTCTAGGGGTTGCTCGCCTTCCTGGGGATGATTCTCCTTTAAGGGCTGCACGGCTCCAATCTCAAGAGCGCAGCACGATCGGGTTATTTAAACGAGCGCGCCGGCAGCCATGTGCACGAGGGTTGGACCGGTGAAATGACGTCACCGCGCCAGCCCGAGCGCACAGGAATTCACAGGCGGAGGATCTTTGATCCTCCTGCCTGTGAATTACCCTCCTATCTCCGGCGCTGTAATTACAGGAGGGCAGGGACAGGGAAACCTTTTGTTTGCCTGTCATGTTAACAAAAGAGAAAGTATCTTATTGATCCTCTGTCCTTTTGA
This sequence comes from Rhinella marina, assembly GCA_900303285.1. NCBI lineage: Eukaryota > Metazoa > Chordata > Amphibia > Anura > Bufonidae > Rhinella > Rhinella marina. The sequence goes on along the minus strand of ONZH01023621.1, from coordinate 67,641 downwards.
AGTGCCTGGAACTGGACTGATAGTCCAGTCATCAGGTCATCATCTGCAAGCGCATTAGTATGCGCTTGCAGGGGTTAACGAGAGGGCACCTGGACATGGGGCTGTTGTACATGTATATAGATACATGTATATAATATCTGGGGCATATACACATTGGGAGATATTATTTATTAAGAGGGGCAGGGCCACTTCTGCCATGAGGCGAAATGAGAATCTTGCCTCAGGTGGCAGTTTTCTGTATGTTTGAGGGGCGGCATCCACACAGCAGTTAAACACTGCGCTTTCAGCCCGCTCCTTCTTCCAGGGCCGGCAAACTGGGCAATTGCCCAGGGCCCCGATTCTCTAAGGGGCCCCCTGCTTCAGTCCCGATGTCAGCGTTCAGCGTTCAGGTGGCAGTCGGGAGTGGGGAATTTCCCAGCGTAGGAGTCCCTGCTCTGACTCCATATATGGATCTGTCCATATATGGTGTTAGTGTTATCAACATGAAAGGGGGTGTTCCCAAGCATGGTCATACACCCTATGTAAATATAAGTCTAATTTCAACTCTATTTTTTTAAATGTTTCTGTGGGCAGGAACCTTAACCACTGGGCTATAGAGCTCAGTGTTAAGTCACTGGTGAAGTTTCCCTTCTATAATACAATAGAAACTTGATTTAACATTCAGCTTTATAGCCTATTGGTTAAGGGTCTTGCCTCTAATGTAAAAGATTGGGAGTTCAAATACTCACAGAAACATTTTAAAAATAGAGGCCAAATAAACCTTAAATACACAGGGTGTCCCCAACAGTGAAATTTTTTATTTTATTGCGAAAAAAAATTGTGCAAAACGTAAAATACGATCAAATAACACCCGTATTAACCCACACCAACCTTTTTAACTTGTGTAACCAGTATTTTTTGTTGGGAAAGGTGGCAACCCTAGCAGCACACGCTCATTAGGACTCACTTCGTAAAAAATTATCGCAATATTCTGACCCTCATAACTTTTTAATAGTTATTTCTAGATGTGGAGGGGGGCTAATTTTTTGCGGGCGATCTGTCATTTTTGACAGTACCATTTTGGGGTGTGCATGACTGGATCACTTTATTAAATTTTCTTGGGAGATAAAGTGATGAAAAAAACGTGAATTTCGCGTTTTTGCATGCGGTGATACCCATAATGTTATCTTTATTTATTTATTTTTTTTTATTTTGGGGAATGGGGTGATTTTAATTTTTAAGGTGTTTTCAAATTTTTTTTTTATTTTTTTTTTAACGTTTTGTTAAGTCCCCCAAGTGGACCACAACTTACAATCATTAGTAAATTGCTCTATTAGCCTATATAGAAATCATTATATCACAGTTCAGTGCTGCCATCTAGTGGCTTGAACTGGGATATACCAACAATGAGCCTGGAAGCCTAGTACAGGCTGCAGCTTACTTATAGAACAGGGCGCGTTCCCCAATCTCCACTGGGGGAAAATGAGCCTGAAGAGGAATCCCGCGCTTCTGGTTTTTAACACTCTCAGATGCCGTGAGTGAGGGGAACTCATTGCTGTGAGGGGAGGGGGAATGTGGTGTATTCTGGGGCCACGAGGGTGAAGAGCTGTGTGAGGGGCTTTATGGAATGTAAATCTGTGAGGGAGTGCCGGAATTGACAGAACGTAACTGTGTTGTTAGTACATTATTACAATATTTGGGGCCCCACTTTTGATTTTGCCCAGGGCCACATTTTGTCTAAAACTGTCCCTGCCTTCTTCCTTCCCAGAGCGCAGGGAGCTGATGTCCTGTCAGTCACTGCTCAGCTCCCTGCACTCCTTCCCTTCTTCAGGCCCGCTGCGCAGAGAATCGTGAAGCTGGGAGGGGTTATAAAGAGGGTATTTCCACTGTGAAAGGGGCAAAGATGTTTCTGTCCCTCTGTGTGTCTGTCCCTGTGTGTCCCTGTCCGTGTGTGTCTGTCCCTCTGTCCGTGTCACCTTCACCATGCCCACAGTGTTCCTATGTCTCGACGCAGCTGCAGCAGGACGTTGTTTGTGGGGCAAGAAGAAGATGGAAGAGGAGACAGCGCTACCAGCATGGAGTCCACGGGAGAGGCACAGGGAGGCACACTAAGGACGCAGGTAACACTACCACATGATCGACACTAGTGTTATCTGTGGTTTTTCACAGGACTGCAAGTAACAGTACCACATAATCTACACTAGCATTATCTGTGGTTTTACATAGGACGGCAAGTAACACTACCACATGATCTACACTAGTGTTATTTGTGGTTTTACATAGGACTGCAGATAACACTACCACATAATCTACACTAGCGTTATCTGTGGTTTTACATAGGAATGCAAGTAACACTACCACATTATCAGCACTAGTGATATTTGTGGTTTTACATAGGACTGCAGGTAACACTACTGCATTTTCTGTACTCAGCCATTACTGTGTTAGGTGTGCTGTTGCCCCCATTGTATGCCCCCATTGACTTATAGGTGCAGGTCCCACTCCGGTCCAGCCACCACCAAGCCGGCTCCCTATAGAAGTGAATGGGAGCGCACCACGCATGTGCAGCCCCCGCTCCCATTCATTTTTATGGAGCCAACGGAAATAGCCGAGCCAGTGCTAAGCTATTTTCGCCGGCCCCATAGAAAATGAATGGACGGCGTCTGCGCCTGCGCCCTCCTTCACTTTCGATTCTACTTTCTGGATATAGGTGCGGGTATACTAGCAATATGCCCCCATTGTCCAAGATGACACAAACTCTTTAATGAGAGGAGGGGGGGGCATTTACATTTTTGCCTCAGGCAGCAGAAGAGCTAGAATCGGCGCTGAAGAGGGGCAATCATATAAATATATATACAGATACAGGCACACTTTGGGGGACCTGCCTATATCTATATATATATGTACATATCTACATATACCCAAAGCAATCTGGGCATGTGGCGATATATATGCACAGGGGATATATATGTTGGGCCAAACACATATACACATGGGGCAACTAAGGCCCAAAGTGTGTATATATATATATATATATATATATATATATATATAGCCCATATATACTTGCATATGCATGCCTCATTAATATGAGGGCATGTATATACATATTTCTCAGCACTTCCTTCTACATCTGACCTGTTAGAAAGGTGCATGATGTAATCTGGAGTGAATGCAATCTTCTTATCAGAGACTGCAATTCTGAGTTATCCCCTCTCTTCTAATTGTAGCTGGGTCATGTGACCAACTCCCTGACCTCCAACTGACCCAGGAAAGGAAGCCAGTCACTTCTCTATTCATTCCTATGAGACTGAAAGTGAGGCAATGGATATGCATGTGTAAGAGACAGCTCAATGATATCCTAACTTTCATTAGTATGTTTAAAATGTGTTAAAGTTAAATGCATATCTGTTCCTGTATTTCTGTGATTCTGGTCCTTTAAGACAGCAGCCATTGTACTGAGATGCTGGAGTGACACGCCCCCAATGAGATCATCCTGCCAGTTTGCAGAGAGAGAAGAGAAGCAGGAAGAGAAGAGACAAGGAGCTGCAGCCATCTTGGCAAGAGAAAGACAGGTGTCTGTGCTGTGTTAAAAGCGTGTGGAGGCATCAGAGAACACTCCTGTGCAGCTAAGCTGTATGTACTTCAGTCCAGAGGCGGACAGAGTGTAAAGAGACAAGCACATTTAGTGGAGCCACGCTGAGAGAACTGTGTGCAGTGGCTAACCAGTGAGGCTGACATTTTGGCTGTGTATATTGCACCAAAACTAGAGACTCGCAGTGCTGTTGAGTACCGGACAGTCACTGCAAAACCCCAACTTACATCACCTCCCAGTGTATGGATACTGCTGGAACTGTCAGTTTGCTCAGTGATATCTGCTGCTGGACATTGCATCCATTTGGTTCCCTGGCCTGCTGAGGATTTGATTGCTTCAGAGAACGCCATCACCGTGAGAAGAGGACACTTCGCTATCAACGAAAGGGCCCCACCGCGCGCTTCTACGGACTGTAAGCGGTCCACCTGGACCACTGGGAAAAAGGGGGGTGCGCACCCAAAAGTGAAGTTAGGGTCAGTTAGGGATAGTTCGGAGGGAAATTGTTCGCTCAGCGTCCGTGTTTCAGAAGTGGACGTAGTAAACATGGAATCTATTGCAGAATCTGTCTTGAATTGTTCATATTACACTGTGTACATTGCTTGTTTTTCCCCTTGTTCTTTTACCTTTATCTTGCCTTTATTAATCTATAGTAAATGCATTGTTCTTAAACTTAAACACCAAGTGTGCGTTCTTTCTGGTTGCGGAACAACCGCCTGCCTTGCTCTCGGTTTACAAATTGGTGTAGTCGGCAGGATCCGCATACCAGAATGGACGGCGACGCTCCAGTTAGGGGTGATGGTGCTGGAGGAAGAATGCCAGCCGGGGCTATAATGAGCCAGTTAGCTAAATTTGATGGCAATAATATGTCTGTAAGTGTGTGGGCGGAACAGATACGAATGGTACAGCGGATGTACCAGACCATACCAGAAGTACTAGTAGAGCTAGCGATTTTGACATTAAAAGGGGATGCTAAGACCACGGTGATATTGTGGCCATTTGAACAAAGGCAGACGTTTGAACAAGTGGTCCAGATTCTAGAAGCGATCTATGGAGAAACCGCATTGCTGGGGTCCCTGTAGGCTCGGTTCTTCCAGAGGGTACAACAGGAGAATGAAAGTCTTCCCCAATATGCAAATGCCCTACAAGAACTGCTCCAAGATATACAAGGGAAGGAAAGAGGGGGCTTGCCAGCCTTCTGTAACCCTGACCGGACTCTCCGGGACCAGTTTGTCCTGGGGATCCGTGACGGCAGTTTGAATGTTACTATGCAGGACTTCATACGACGACAGACTGATGCTAAATTCCATGATGTACAGGTAGAGGCCATTTCACGTGCAAATAGTATGGTCCCGAAGCCCCAGACCGCAGTGGGAGTCACTTTGTCACAGGGGGCTAGCTCTGGCCCAGAAACCGTAGAAAAAGGGACTGTTAAAGAAATTCTCACAATAATGCAGAAATTACAAGAGCAAATGGAACGCTTGCAAACCCGTTGTGATGAAAATTCTATGAGAATTACCGACGTCCAGAAAACGAGAGGTGAAGGGGTGGTCCATCCACACCAAGAAGGTCAGAATCAACCACAACGCCGCTGGAGGGATGAGGACAGGACCTACCGAAGGGGTCCAAATGATTTAGTGCAGCATTTAGTAGAAACTGAAGGGGCTTACCGAGGGGGCCCAAACCGATGGCCAGAGCGACGGGAGGTACGCTGCTGGGAGTGTGGGCGGATTGGCCACATTGCTGCTAGATGTCCAGAGCAACGACAAGCTTATGAGAACCATCGTTAAAACTGAAGTCCCCTGCTGCAGTAGGGCGTGTAGTAGGGGAGACAGTGAATGAGACTACGTGGAGAGAATGCCCTGAGGATCTAATCGCTGCAAGTCCCATCATCCAGATGGAATTGGAAGGTATTCCTGTTACTGGAATGATCGACACAGGCTCCCAAGTAACGACCCTGAGTAGAGACTGTTATGAACGGTACTTCTGGCAACATGTGAAATATGATCCCCATACATTTGTACGAGTAATTGCAGCTAATCAGCTACCAGTCTAGGTGGTGGGAGTGACCTGGATGAATGTTCAGTTATGTGGTCAAGATCTAGGTAGGAAAGGAATTGTGGTGGTACAAGATTCCCATAAAGTAAAGGTCCCTGTTGTTTTGGGGATGAATGTCTTAAAAGAATTGGATCAGATTCTCTTTGAAAAGAAAGGTCACAGTTATTGGAAAGGAACGACCACCCACCGGCCTACTCAAACAGCGTTCCAGCGACTAATCAGAACATGTGGCTTACAGAAAAGTTCAGATGCACAGCGTCCTCTGGCTCAAATCTCGGTCCCTTTACATACAAAAGTTACATTGCCACCCAATCGGGAGATGATAGTGTCCATGCCTATAGGCACCTGTCGAAAACTGGAAGGCATAGCTGTGCTGGTAGAACCACTGCAGGCAACCGAAGGGGGTGTTGATCCGCTAGTAGCCCGTTCCTTAGCAATAGTTCGCAATGGGAGAGTACCACTCCGGTGTGTAAACACGCAGGACCAGAGTGTAGACCTGACCCCAGGAAGGCTGCTGGCTAATGTCTATGTGACTCCAGAGGAAGTAAGGAAAGTAACTCCGATGCAGCTGAAGCCAGCTGAAAGGGATGAGTGGACCATAACCATGTCTATGGGGGAAGATGAGGGCCCCACCTCTGAATGGAATGGCCGTGCAATTCGAGAACAGATGAAGATGCAGAGTTGTTTGTGTTCTCTAACAAAGGTCCAGAAGGTAGATGAGCTGCTGTGGGAGAACCAAGCCACCTTTGCACGTTATGATGAAGATTTTGGATGTACGACAGGGATCTACCATGAGATTCCCACAGGAGATACCCCTCCAATCAGAGAGCGCTACCGACAAATTCCTCCACAGTTATATCCGGAGGTGAAAGAACTGTTGACTAAGATGCTGCAGGGTGGGATTATCCAAGAAAGTCAAAGTCCCTGGGCAGCTCCAGTGGTATTAGTAAGAAAAAAAGATGGGACCATCCGGTTTTGCGTAGACTATCGGAAGTTAAACGCCTGCACTGTACGAGATTCCTACCCCTTGCCCCGGATTGAGGAGTCCCTCTCGGCACTAGGGAGAGCCCGGTACTTCTCCTCGCTAGATCTGGCTAGTGGGTATTGGCAGGTGCCGATGGCCAAGAAAGATAAGGAGAAGACGGCATTCATCTTGCCCATGGGGCTATACGAATTTAACCGGATGCCCTTCGGATTGACAAATGCACCCGGAACGTTTCAGCGATTAATGGAGAAATGTCTCGGTGACTTCAACTTTGAGTTCACTCTCATCTACTTAGACGACATTATCGTGTATTCTGCGACCTTTGAAGACCATCTCCACCAGTTGGGACAAGTATTTAGACGATTGCGGGAACATGGGCTCAAATTGAAACCCAGTAAATGTCGACTGTTCCAATCTGAAATTGATTACTTGGGTCATCGCATATCAGGAGAAGGTGTGAGACCATCGAGGGACAAGATAGCGGCTGTTCAAGATTGGCCGACACCGACTACCTTGCGAGAAGTGAGGGCGTTCATTGGAGTAGCCGATTACTATCGACGGTTTATCAAGGATTTTGCCAGGGTAGCAGCACCACTTAATGCTCTCCTATGAGGCACATCCGGTGGTCCGAAGAACCGGACCGTGAAATGGGGACCTGAACAGGAACAAGCCTTCCAGGTATTGAAGGATGCTCTGACAACAGCCCCAATCTTGGCGTATACTGATTACCACTTGCCGTTCCAGCTATATACGGATGCAAGCCTATATGGTCTCGGAGCCGTGCTTTCTCAGATTCAGGATGGCCAGGAGCGAGTCATAGCGTATGCCAGCCGGTCTTTGCGGAATTCTGAAAGAAATCCAGAGAACTATAGTTCATTTAAGTTGGAGCTGTTGGCACTGATATGGGCCATGACTGAGAAATTCTCTGAATATTTGACCGGGGCTGAAGTCCTAGTACTGACTGACAACAACCCACTAGCTCACCTAGAAAATGCAAAGCTCGGGGCTTTAGAGCAGAGGTGGATAGCCAGAATGTCTAAGTTCAATTATCGTATTAAGTATCGGTCCAAAACAGAGAACCAGAATGCTGATGGACTTTCTAGGGTAACTGCCCAGATCCCCACAGAAGACGTGGATCAAGAGTTAGAGCATGTGGAAGTGCCTGACTTCAGCAAATTTTCAAAGGCCTTGGCTGCCGCCAATCAGTATGAGATGGAAGGGACTGAACTAGCTCCTTTCTTTGGTCCCTCACAACAGGAATGGGCACAGATATAGCAGGCCCATGAGGGACTGGCGCAGATTATCAAGTGTGTTGAGGAATGCAAGAAGCCCTGTTGAGAAGAAAGAGAGCGACTGACACGGGAGATGTTATCGGTTCTGAGCCAGTGGGAGAAGTTGGAGATAAAACATGGAGTGTTATGCCGAAAAGTCTATCTACCTTCTGAAATCGACATTCGATATCAAATTGTGGTGCCTAGTGATTTGGCTCGCTCATTGGCAGTTGAGGCTCATAAGAAGAATGGACATTTCGGTCAAGAGAAAACCTTTCGCTGGTTACAACGACTGATTTACTGCCCTGGTCTACGTCAAATGGTCGAAGAAGTATGCCACAGCTGTCGAACTTGTGAGATCCATAAGGCAGTAGAACAGAGAGCTCCCCTGCAAACCATAGTGACCCAGGAACCTTTGGAGATTGTCATGATAGACTATCTAATGGTAGGCCCATCCAACAGTGGTCACCAATATTGCCTCGTAATGGTGGACCACTTCACCAAATTTGCGGTGGTGACCGCCACCAAGGACCAGACAGCTGAAACAGCGGCCCGGGCTCTGTATAGGGGAATTACAGTTGAATGATGTGGATGGGTTCCCGCCGAGGGATCCAACGTCCTGGGTGCGGGCACACCGGCAGAGACTTAAGACCATCCATCGATTGGTGCGGCAGCGTCTGCAAGAACATCCTCATTCTGATAAGACCCCAGTACAAGGAGCACCATTGCAGCCAGGCGACCTGGTGCTGGTGCGTGTCAAGAAGCCCCAAGGGAAATTGCAAAGCAGATGGGAAGCTGTGCCATATCGTGTTGTGAGCCGCAAGTATACGAATGGACCAGTGTATGAAGTCCAGAAGGAAGGGGATGATTGTGTTCGAGTACTTCACCGAAATATGTTGCGCCTGTGTCATTCTGAAGAAACAAATGAAGACAGAAATGTCAATGTCAATGAACTCCCACAGTCAGAGACTGGTGGTGTGGACTGGGCCTATGACGATGAGGATGATAGTTGGCCGATCCCTGCTCCTGAGCATGTTCCACCAGCAACTACTACGCCTCCAGCCTGTGCCCCCTCTGGTACAGAGTCCGCTAGTCCTTCTCAGTCTACAGCACCCCAGAGTACACCAGTAGTCCTCAGGCGGACCACTAGACCAAATGCTGGCATTCCCCCTGTTCGGTATGCGCAGGAAGAATTTGTCTGGCCTGCCATACAACGGTACACTACCACTCTGCGCATAAGAGTACAACCTTCTGGTTATTCAGTCATTGGCCAGGACTGCCAATCTTAAAGTGGGGGGGAATATGTAAGAGACAGCTCAATGATATCCTAACTTTCATTAGTATGTTTAAAATGTGTTAAAGTTAAATGCATATCTGTTCCTGTATTTCTGTGATTCTGGTCCTTTAAGACAGCAGCCATTGTACTGAGATGCTGGAGTGACACGCCCCCAATGAGATCATCCTGCCAGTTTGCAGAGAGAGAAGAGAAGCAGGAAGAGAAGAGACAAGGAGCTGCAGCCATCTTGGCAAGAGAAAGACAGGTGTCTGTGCTGTGTTAAAAGCGTGTGGAGGCATCAGAGAACACTCCTGTGCAGCTAAGCTGTATGTACTTCAGTCCAGAGGCGGACAGAGTGTAAAGAGACAAGCACATTTAGTGGAGCCACGCTGAGAGAACTGTGTGCAGTGGCTAACCAGTGAGGCTGACATTTTGGCTGTGTATATTGCACCAAAACTAGAGACTCGCAGTGCTGTTGAGTACCGGACAGTCACTGCAAAACCCCAACTTACATCACCTCCCAGTGTATGGATACTGCTGGACTGTCAGTTTGCTCAGTGATATCTGCTGCTGGACATTGCATCCATTTGGTTCCCCGGCCTGCTGAGGATTTGATTGCTTTAGAGAACGCCATCACCGTGAGAAGAGGACACTTCGCTATCAACGAAAGGGCCCCACCGCGCGCTTCTACGGACTGTAAGCGGTCCACCTGGACCACTGGGAAAAAGGGGGGTGCGCACCCAAAAGTGAAGTTAGGGTCAGTTAGGGATAGTTCGGAGGGAAATTGTTCGCTCAGCGTCCGTGTTTCAGAAGTGGACGTAGTAAACATGGAATCTATTGCAGAATCTGTCTTGAATTGTTCATATTACACTGTGTACATTGCTTGTTTTTCCCCTTGTTCTTTTACCTTTATCTTGCCTTTATTAATCTATAGTAAATGCATTGTTCTTAAACTTAAACACCAAGTGTGCGTTTTTTCTGGTTGCGGAACAACCGCCTGCCTTGCTCTCGGTTTACACATGCTTCCCAACTTTGTAAAGAGACAAAGAGGGATACATTGTGCGGCGCGCATAGCGCGGCAAATGTTTTCTCAGCACTAGGCCACGCCCCTAACTCCACCCACTATAAGTTAATCACCCAGTCCCCTTACTGTACGGGGATAATAAACACAGTGATGTCACCGTACAGGGATAATAAACAAAGTGATGTCGCCGTACAGGGATAATAAATACAGTGATGTCACAGTACAGGGATAATAAACACAGCGATGTCACCGTACAGAGATAATAAACACAGCGATGTCACCGTACAGGGATAATAAACACAGTGATGTCACCGTACAGGGATAATAAACACAGCGATGTCACCGTACAGGGATAATAAACACAGCGATGTCACCGAGCAGGGATAATAAATACAGCGATGTCACAGTACAGGGATAATAAACACAGCGATGTCACAGTACAGGGATAATAAACACAGCGATGTCACAGTACAGGGATAATAACCACAGTGATGTCACAGTACAGGGATATTAAACACAGTGATGTCACAGTACAGGGATATTAAACACAGTGATGTCACAGTACAGGGATAATAAACACAGTGCAGTCCCCTCACAGAAAGTAAAAAAATAAATAAAAACCTTATACTTACCTTTTTCCCAGCAGCAGAATCACCAGCAGGAGTTTTTCTTCTCTTGTCTAGAGGGGGCGGAGCCAATGCTGACTGACGGCCGTCCCCGCCCCCTGCCCGGACATGAGGCAGAAGGTACGGAGAGAGCTGCAGGGGGAGAAGGGTGGAAAGGGGGGGGGGGAATGAAAGAAGGATGAAAGAAGCAGGCGTCCTATGGACGCAGAGACAGCTGCCAGAGACCGGGACAAAGCTCCCCCGTACCGGGACAGCGGGACGGCCACTGCAATCCGGGACTGTCCCGCTGGAATGCATAGAGAAATAGACTTCCTGTCCACACATAAGATGCTGTGTGAGTTGGTGGGTCTGATTGCTGGTCACATGACACAGATGAGAAGCATCAGGGAGATATAACTCACAAAGACAGCCATTGGTAAGAAAATGACATTCACTACAGATTACATCATGTACATTTCTAGCAGGACATGGAATAAAATTTTTTGCGGGAGTTCTACTTTAATGCCCTACTGCAGGACTTGCCTTATCAGTGCAGTTTCTGCTTACACATGTTGCACAGCCCCCTGACCGACCAGCACATTGGGAATCTGCCAGGTAGGCCAGACAACCAGTCTAAGCCTACCTAGGACATACTAAGACATAATACTTAAAGGAAATGTGTCATCAGAAAAATATCTATACACAGAGGTGATATAATTATAGGCAGGATTAGAATGACAGATAAGACAGGATCCATCATTCACAATAGGTGATTGTCAAAGCTCATCTATACTTTCCTTGTACAATGACCTCTGCACAGGTCACAGAGCATGTCTAGAAAACTCTCCCATAGGAGTCAATAGGGTCCCCTCATGACCATTGTGTCTATGGCCCATGGGACTGCCGTAAAGCAATCTGGTATCGCTATCTGGTTTTAAATGGCAGAAAAAAAAAATAGTGACACGTTTCCTGACAACTTTGACATGGAAAATATACTTTTTACATGTTATCTGTTATCTTGAGTTAAAGAAAGTTGAATTGAAATTCAGTTTGAAATCTCTCTTCTTTTATTCATTTTCAAACGCCCTGATATTCAGTTTACAATGTGCTCATGGTTTCAGACTTTTCTTACATGGACGTTTCACTTCCAGTAATGCATGCCTGATCTTTATTCATTGCAGTGCTCTTAGGAAAAATTGTCAGGGAACCCACAAAAGAAGTAACCCCACACTTGAATGCTTAACTGTTGGTATGACACATAATTTATGGCCGCTTTCAGACGAGCTTATTGAAATCTTTCAGTATTCTGACTCAGGATCCTGATGATATGCCATTAGGATTCACATGCGTATTTCCTCCTTTCTTCATTATTTATGCACTGCACAGACTGTACTGTGCGTATTTGGAAACAAATCCACACAAAACTCGCACATGCTGCGGATATCAAATATTGATGGAAATTATACGACCATGTGAATCGCTCCATTCATTAACATTGGCAGCGGATTCCGGAACATAAAATCCGGACTATATACGCATTGCAAATTCGCTCGTCTGAAAGCGGCCTATGGTACCACTCATCTATTCTTCTCTGGACAATCATTTTTCCATACGTCCCAAACAGTCTGAAGGGGGCTTCATAAGAGAAAATAATTTTACCCCAGTCCTCTGCAGTCCAATCCCTGTACTTCCTGCGAAATGTCAGTCCATCCTTCATGTTTTTCATGGAGAGAAGTGGCTTCTTTGCTACCCTTCTTGACACCAGCCCATTCTCCAAAAGCCTTTGCCTCACTGTGTGTGCAGATGCACTCACACCAACCTGCTGCCATTCCTAAGCAAACTCTGCACTGGTGGTGATTCAATCCCATAGATTAATCCTCTTTAGGAGACGGTCCTGGCACTTGCTGGACTTTTTCGGGCACCCTGAAGCCTTCCTTACAGCAATTGAACTTCTCTCCTTGAAGTTTTTGATGATCTGATAAATGACTGAATTAGGCTACTTTCACACTAGCGTTTTTAAATTCCGGTATTGAGTTCTGTCATAGGGAAAAAACGCTTCAGTTTTGTCCCCATTCATTGTCAATGGAAACAAAACTGAACTGAAGACAACGGAATGCTCCTGAAAGCATTCCGTTCCGTCTTCAGACCGGAGAACAAACCGCAGCATGCTGCGGTTTTCTCTCCGGTCCAGGCATCCGCTCCAAGACGGATCCAGAATGACCCCCAATGCAAGTCAATGGGGACGGATCTGTCTGGTGTGACCACAATGGTAAACGGATCCGCCCTCCATTGACTTTCAATGGAGTTCAGGACGGATCCGTCACCTACACATATAGACATACACACAAACATACTTACATACTCCAGGCAGGCAGGCCGCACGTCTTCATGCCCAGGAGGCGCGCCGCTATGACGATTCCCTACAGCGCCCAGCAGAGGGCGCTGTGGGGAATCGTCATAGCGGCGCGCCTCCTGGGAGTGAAGACGTGCGGCCTACCTGCCTGGCTGGAGTAAGTATGTATGTGTTTGTGTGTATGTATGTGTATATATGGTACTGTGTGACATGTTTGGGGCCGGAACGCGGTTCCGGCCCCACACATGTCCCTGCGCCAGTCCGGATCCGACGGCACCCTTCACCTGCCAGATCCGGACTGCCGCTAGTGTAAAAAAAGGCCTTAGGCACAATCTTACAGGCAGCAATGTCCTTTGTGTCCTTGCCTGTGAAGCCCTTTTAGTGCAAAGCAGTTATGACTGCACATGTTTCCTTGGGGGTAACCACGGTTTACAGCAGACAATGATTAGGCTTGAGTGAATTGAGCTTCGGATCATAGATCTGAAGTCTATTTTCTAAAAAAAACTTCATTGGTAATGCTGTTTCCGTACAGCATTAAAATGTACTGGCTCCGTGGAGCCAAACTTCATCTCGGCCGAAGTTGTGCAAGACTTCTGCTGCCTTGTCACCAGGATCAACCCTATTAAACAAACATACTGGTGTCACGCTCTGGTGTGTGTGTGTGGGGGGGGTATTCCACACCAAGCGAAGGAGGAAGAGGGGGGGAAAGGAAATGGGATTAGGCCTGGAACTAGTGCAGGCAGATGGTCACCTCCTATTGAAACCCCGACTCCAGTCCTGGCTTACTATAAGTATGAACAGGCCTAGAAAGTAGGCAAGTTCATACGCTGGAAACCTGGGACCCTAACTGACCCTGAAGGACCCTGAAGCCAGTGACTGGAATGAGACAAATTGTTCCTCCACCAACCTGGACGAACAGTAGTCTCCCCTCAGGCCCAAACACCAAAACACAGGGAAGGTATACACAAATAAACGAAAGGGAAAGAAGACACTTAACTGTCCTGAAGATAATGGCAGAAATGGGATCTCCACAGAGAAACACACACCAGCAGACCACAGACACCACAGAAAGTATAAACCGCACAGCATGGTGGAAGAAGCAACACTAAATAGACAAAGATAATTGATAAAACACCTACACTTGAAGGGGGAGGGTGTGGTGAATGCCATCAACAAAACAACCAAAGGAGAACCTGTCAGTTTAACCCAATCTGACAGATCTCCTGATACCTGTCGCAGGAATGTCCATGACAGTACCCCCCCCTTCTACGGGTGGCCTCCGGACACCCAGGACCAACTTTATCCGGATGAGACCGGTGAAAAGCTTTCACCAAACGACTGGCATTCACGTCAGATGCCGGTACCCACGTCCTCTCCTCTGGTCCATAACCCTTCCAGTGAACAAGATACTGAAGAGATCTACGGAGAACTCGAGAGTCAATAATCTTGGCGATTTGGAATTCCAAACTGCTGTCCACCATGACAGGCGCGGGTGGTAAGGGAGATGGCTCCAATGGTTCAACATATCTCTTCAACAAAGATCTGTGAAACACATTATGAATTTTCGGGGCCTGAGGAAGTTCAAAACGAAATGCTACAGGATTAATGATGGCAGTGATCTTATATGGACCAATAAATCTTGGACTCAACTTCCAAGATGGAACTTTCAACTTAATGTTTCTTGTGGACAGCCACGCAGAATCATCCACTCTTAGGTCCGGACCATTCATACGTTTCCTGTCAACCACACGTTTGTACTTGTTGCCCATATTTATCAAGGTTTTTTGAATTTTCTGCCATATAGAGGACAATGATGACAAAAAACATTCTTCCTCAGGGATACCAGAAGTATCTGAACCAGAAAATGGGCCAAACTGCGGGTGAAACCCATATGCCCCCAAAAACGGCAACTTGCCAGTGGACTCCTGTCTACGATTGTTTATGGCAAACTCTGCCAGAGACAAAAACGAGGACCACTCCTCCTGATTCTCAGAGACAAAACATCTCAGGTAAGTCTCCAGACTCTGATTAGTACGCTCCGTCTGTCCGTTCGACTGAGGATGAAAAGCCGAAAAGAAGCACAGTTGTACCCCCAGACGAGTACAGAACGCCCTCCAGAATCTGGATACGAACTGAGTCCCACGATCCGAGACCACATCAGTGGGAATGCCATGGAGTTTCACAATATTGTCAACAAACACTTGTGCCCATCTTACTAAAACGATCAACTACCACCAGAATAACTGTCTTTCCAGACGAATTAGGCAGGTCAGTGATAAAGTCCATAGACAAATGAGTCCATGGTCTGGACGGGATGGGCAACAGAAGTAGGGGTCCAGAAGGTCGAGTATGTGTCACCTTAGCACTTGCACAGACACTACAGGCCAACACATAGTCCTCAACACACTTACGCAGGCCTAGCCACCAGAATCTAAGAGATGAGTTTGATAATGTTTTTACTCCCAGGGTGCCCCGCAAGCACCGTACAGTGATGTTCCTCAAACACCTTATGACGTAATTCAGATGGAACAAACTATTTCCCAGGGGGGCAAGACTCCGGTGCGTCTCCCTGGGACTCTAATACATTAGCCTCAAGATCAGGGTAAAGAGCGGATATCACTGCTCCTTCAGACAGTATAGAGCTCGGATCTTCAAAATCACCACCTCCAGGAAAACTACGTGACAAGGCATCCGCCTTCACATTCTTAACCCCAGGACGATATGTGACAATGAAATTGAATCTGGTGAAGAACAAAGACCATCTGGCCTGCCTCGGATTAAGTCGACTCCAGGTAAGCCAGATTTTTGTGATCAGTGAATACCGTGATTGGGTGAATCGCCCCTTCCAACCAATGACGCCATTCCTCAAAAGCCAACTTAATGGCCAGTAACTCTCTGTTACCCACATCGTAATTTCTCTCCGCAGCAGAGAGTTTTTTCGAGAAAAAGGCACATGGGCGCCATTTACCTGGTGACTGACCCTGTGACAAAACTGCTCCTACCCCCACCTCGGATGCGTCAACCTCCACAATGAAAGGTTGTGACACATCTGGCTGCACCAATATAGGGGCAGAAGAAAGGCACTCCTTCACAGCGGAAAAGGCTCGCAATGCTGCATCAGACCACACTGAGACATCCGTCCCTTTCCTAGTCATGTCAGTTAAGGGTTTAACTATTGTCGAATAGTTCTTGATAAATTTTCGGTAATAGTTAGTGAACCCCAAAAACCGTATAAGAGCCTTCAAATTTTCAGGTCGATCCCAGTCCAAAACAGCACGGACTTTCTCTGGATCCATACGAAAACCTGAAGACGACAGCAGCATCCTAAGAATTGTACCTCTTGTACAGCAAAAACACATTTCTCTAATTTTGCGTACAATTTGTTGTCTCTTAAGATCTGCAACACCTGTCTAACGTGATCCTGATGTGTCACCATATCTGGAGAATAGATTAGTATGTCATCCAAATACACCACTACAAACCTCCCCACAAGATGATGAAAGATGTCATTAACAAAATGCTGGAAGACAGCAGGAGCATTAGTCAACCCAAAAGGCCTGGCCAGGTTCTCAAAGTGGCCCTCAGGAGTGTTAAAAGCCATCTTCCATTCATCCCCTTCCTTGATACTGACCAGATTATATGCCCCCCTTAAGTCCAATTTGGAGAACACCTTGGCATCAACAATCTGGTTAAACAAATCAGGAATCAAAGGAAGGGGGTAAGGATCATCGACAGTAATTCGATTGAGTACACGGAAATCCAGACATGGCCTAAGAGTTCCGTCCTTTTTCTTTACAAAGAAAAACCCTGCTGCCACTGGAGATTTGGAAGGTCTTATGTGTCCTTTAGCCAGACTCTCAGCAATATATTCTTTCATGGTCGTTCTCTCAGGTCCAGAAAGGTTATACAGTCTAGATTTGGGCAATTTTGCTCCAGGGATAAGATTGATAGGACAATCGTATTCCCGATGTGGGGGTAAATCCTGGCATCCCCCTTCAGAAAATACATCAGCGAAATCAGATATAAAAGAGGGTAATGTCTTAGTGGAGCAGAAAAGGATGTATTAAGACAATTGTCAACACAATAATCACCACAATCTGTCTAGTATGCCAATCGATTTTTTTTTTCTGCACTGTCACCCTCCCTGTATAATATGGATTTTTTTTAACTTTTATATATGTGAAGATGTAATAAAGATTGTCATATTTTTATAGTACATTAGTGGCTCCATTTGTCTTTTTATTGTTTTTGATTTGCTCTATTGGGAGTTTGTACTGTTACGTTTGCTTGAGCCATTTTGCTGCAGGTGGCGTGGTGGTTATTATCATAGATGTATATACGACTTTTACCCCGCCATCTACTCTGCAGTGGGTTGACTACTATTTTTCTTTGTATGCCAATCGATGGTTGGATTGTGTTTGCTTAACCACGGTAAACCCAGCACCATAGGAGCAGATAGACCTTACAACACAAAACACGAAAATAGTTCCTGATGAAATTCACCCACTCTTAATCTGATATCATGCAGCATCTGAGACAAACACTTCTGAGATAGAGGTGCAGAATCAATAGCAAACACAGAAATCTTCTTCTCTAATGCACTCGGAGATAATCCATGCATACGGACAAACTGAGCATCGATCAGGTTCACCCCTGCCCCGCTGTCGACACCTCAATTCTCACAACCTTTGACTCTAGCGCCACCTTGGCAGTCAGGAGAAAACAGGTACTACAGGATGAAAAATGCACATTTTCTGTCTCACCACCCACCCCTCCAAGAGTGAGATAGGAATTTAATGCCCCCTTTCCTTTTTTCTCTTTTAGAGACTGAATGCATGGACATGCGTTGCTAAAGTGTCCTTTCTGTCCACAGAAAAAACACACTCCCTTTTTATTCCCAGAATGCTTAAAAGTGGAAGCAGGAGTAGCTCCCCCTAACTGCATGGGTTCGTCCCCAGAAATCAAACCAGGAGTATCCTCACCCAAAGTGTCATAGGAAGACAATACACTGTGTGATAGTACGTCCTGAGAGCGGGGGCCCCTAGATCTCTCTCTCAGGCGTCTATCCATGCGTACAGCAAGAGTCATAGTGGCTTCCAAAGACACCGGAGTTTCATGAAAGGCCAAAGCGTCTTTAAGCCTTTCAGATAATCCTTGACAAAACGGACTATGGAGAGCCGGATCGTTCCATTCAGTATCCGTAGCCCACCTCCAAAACTCAGAGCAATAGATTTCAACAGAGCGCTCACCCTGACGGAGGTCACGTAGCTTGGTCTCGGCCAGGGAGATGCATTCCGGGTCATCATAGATAAGCCCCAATGCCTTGAAAAATTCATCTATCGATGGAGAGACTGTGATCCAGTTGGCAGAGAAAAGGCCCATGACTGTGCATCCCCCTTGAGCAACGAGATCACCACACCAACTCTCTGTTCCTCATTACCAGAAGAATGAGGATGCAGCCTAAAGTACAATTTGAACAAAATGAAGTTGTCACGTCCCCCAGAGAATCTATCAGGGAGAGCGACTTTAGGCTCCAGACGGGCCTGGCTACCACCACCCCCGGGACCAACAGCCTGTGGTCTCTTAATCTGGGTGATGGTCATGCGGAGGTCAGCTACCTCCAAGGAGAGACCCTGTAGCTGTCATGCCAGTGCAGAAATTGGGTCCATGTCTGCACAAAAATGGACAAAATGACGATTTTGGGCGGTTTATAATGTCACGCTCTGGTATGGGGGGGATATTCCCCACTAAACTCAGGAGGAAGAGGGGGGGGGGGAAGGAAATGGGATTAGGCCTGGAACTAGGGCAGGCAGATGGTCACCTTCTATTGAAACCCTGACTCCAGTCCTGGCTTACTAACAGTATAAACAGGCCTAGAAGGTAGGCAAGTTCATACGCTGGAAACCAGGGACCCTAACTGTCCCTGAAGGACCCTGAAGCCAGTGACTGGAATGAGAAACTGTTCCTCCACCAACCTGGACGAACAGTAGACTCCCCTCAGGCCCGAACACCAAAATACAGGGAAGGTATACACAAATAAACGAAAGGGAAAGAAGACACTTAACTGTCCTGAAGATAATGGCAGCAATGGGATCTCCACAGAGAAACACACACCAGCAAAACCACGGACACCACAGAAAGTATAAACTGCACAGCATGGTGGGAGAAGCAACACTAAATAGACAAAAATAATTGATAAAACACCTACACCTGAAGGGGGGGGGTGGTGGGGGGGTGAATGCCAGCAACAAAACAACCAAAGGAGAACCTGTCAGTTTAACCCACGGGTTGCCAATCTGACAGACCTCCTGATACCTGTCGCAGGAATGTCTGTGACAACTGGCTAGTAGGGCTCATCATGCTGATTAAAACAATACCTTTCTTTTGCCTGTATGCTAAACAGCTACAGAGAAATATGTGTTTTTATTCATATGTAAATGAGAAGTTTGAGCACCAGTAGGCGGGACTGAATCATTTGCGCACTGCTTCACCACACTGATATCTGCTCAGAAAGCTAATATACATAGTACTGCTATGTATGAAATACGCCTAATGTAGGCGTATGTCTGATCGTTAATGACCCCCTATATCCCCCTTTTTAGGCTTAAAAAGCTAATAAATATTTCTTTATAATCATATGTTGTGCCTGTGAATAAACCAGTAATGGTTTTCAGGTTTCTAATAAAAAAAAAAATTCTCAATATAGTAAGGCCTTTTATTGTCATTATATATTATTTATTATAGATTAGCCTTTTATTATGGGTTAAATGGAAGCGAAACAAAACTGAAAAAAAGTTTATGCAAGTCTCTCCTAGGATTCAAACTTGGGATCTCTACATGCAAACCTATGCACTTATCAACAAGCTATAGGACTACCACATAGAGATACATGATTTTTCTGTGCTTAGAAGCTAACACATTACTGGAGTCTTTATAATCATATATTGTGCTTGTGAATAAAACAGTAATATGTAGGTTAGCTTTATGAGCAGATCTCAGTGTGGCGAACCTATAGTACATAGAGTATATGATATATAGATACTAGGACACAGGTCTACTCTCAGCATGTCTAGCCCTGTGAATCAAGGGGTGGTGGAGTGTTCAGAACACAGGGGGTGTTACAAATCAGTGCTCAAAGGAGCCTCATCCCCTGGTGCTAGAACTTCTCATTTGCATAGGAATAAAAAACAGATTTCTCTATAGCCGTTTAACATACAAACGAAGGGTATTGTTTAAATCAGCATGATGAGCCCTACCAGGCAGTATGTCTGGTCTTATAGGGTTGATCCTAGTGACAGAGCCGCTTTAATTGCAATTCATCTGATCACTCTTCATAACAATCTAGAGTTAATGCAAATTGCCACCATAAAAACAAAAGAAGCAAACTACATTTACCAAATAACTAAATTTTTATTACTGTTATTAATGACCTAAAATACAAAAAAAATAATACACATTTGCCACTGTACAAACTCAAACACAAAAATAAGAATGTAAAAATATAGTTCCAATTTCAATTTAAAGTAATTTCCACTGTTTGGCATTACTTTACAGTTTACACATACATTTGTAAGCAATCTGAAAGTACATTATTACTTAAAAACAAAATAAATACATTAACCCCTTAAAGGTCACAGCCTAGTTTGGTATGTAAATGGTAACATAGTTTTAGAGAGCCTCACAAATTATCAGCAACATTGCTAGAATGGAGACCCCTTGTGAGAGAGATTTCAGAAGTGTTGTTAGGGTGGATAACATGAACATTTTTAATCAAAGCTATTTACAGATTTGTTCAGGATCACCTAAAGTGACCTTTGAGAAGAAGTTGTTTTAAAAGTGGGTGGTCATTTAAAGGGGTTTTTAGAGAATTAAGAAAATGAAAATACTTAAAATATTATCTTATAATAAATATATTCCCAAATACCTTTCATTATTTATAATGGCTCATGTTGTCTAAGGAGCAATCTTTAGAGTAAACAAAATGGCCGCCGTCCTGTCAGTACACACAAAATATGTCCTAATCACACAGGAGGACAAGTTACTTCAAATCAATGAACTAAGGAGCTGCCTCATCCTCCTCTCAGCTCTGCTTGTCAGGGATTATGATCCTCAATACAGATGATAAGATCTTTAGCTGAATCTCTGGGGAATTTAGTTCATGAGGAGACATGAAGTACAGAGAGGACGGACAGGACAGACTGTGGTAACGGAGAATGCATACAAGAGCTGCTGATCATTACTCCACCTCCTCATGAACTCCATTCCTACAGGGAATCAGCTGAAGATCTTATTAGCTGTATACTGACAAGCAGAGCAGAGAGGAGGATGAAGCAGCTCTTTAGCTCAGTGTTGTGAAGTAACTTGTCCCGCTGTGTGATTAGGACAGGTTTTGTGTGTACTAGTCGGATGACGCCCATTTTGTTTCTCCTAATGATTGCTTCCTAGACAAAACGAGCGATTATACCTAATGAAAGGTATTTGGGAATATATTTATTATAAATAAATATTTAAGTATTTTCATTTTCTTAATTCCCGGAGAACCCCTTTAATGACATGATAGCCTTATTCTGCTGGTCAATATGACTAGGGATATACCAGATTAATATACTTTTTGTTGAGTTTGCCTACTCTTAAAAAAAATCAATAAACTTTCTTTTTTGAAAAAATTGCTTTGTGCCAGCAAATTCTAACACCCTTAACTTATTTTTCTGCCAACAGAGCAGCTGTGTGAGGGCTTGTCTTTTGTGGGGCCGCTCTAGTCTCTATTGATTCATGCGATATCAATTATGTGTGTATATATATATATATATATATATATATATATATATATATACACACACACACACACACACACACTACTGTTCCAAAGTTTAGAGTCTCTTAGAAACTTCCTTATTTTTGAAAGAAAAGCAGTTTTTTTTAATGATAACATGAAATTAATCAGAAATACACTCTATACATTGCTAATGTGGTAAATGACTATTCTAGCTGCAAAAGTCTGGTTTTTAATGCAATATCTACATAGGTGTATAGAGGCCCATTTCCAACAACCATCACTCCAGTGTTCTAATGGTACATTGTGTTTGCTAACTGTGTAAGCAGGCTAATGTTTAGAAAACCCTTAAAAAACCCTTGTGCAAGTACGTTAGCACAACTGAAAACAGCTTTGCTGGTTAGAGATGCTATAAAACTGACCTTCCTTTGAGCTAGTTGAGAATCTGGAGCATTACATTCGTGGGTTCGATTAAACTCTCAAAATGGCCAGAAAAAGAGAACTTTCATGTGAAACTTGACAGCCTATTCTTGTTCTTAGAAATGAAGGCTATTCCATGCGAGAAATTGCCAAGAAACTGAAGATTTCCTACAACGGTGTGTACTACTCCCTTCAGAGGACAGCACAAACAGGCTCTAACCAGAGTAGAAAGAGAAGTGGGAGGCCCAGCTGCACAACTGAGCAACAAGACAAGTACATTAGAGTCTCTAGTTTGAGAAATAGATGCCTCACAGGTCCTCAACTGGCAGCTTCATTAAACAGTACCTGCAAAACGCCAGTGTCAGCGTCTACAGTGAAGAGGTGACTCCGGGATGCTGGACTTCAGGGCAGAGTGGCAAAGAAAAAGCCATATCTGAGACTGGCTAAAAGGAAAGATTAATATGGGCAAAAGAACACAGACATTGGACAGAGGAAGATTGGAAAAAGTGTTATGGACAGACTAATCGAAGTTTGAGGTGGTTGGATCACACAGAAGAACATTTGTGAGACGCAGAACAATTAAAAAGATGCTGGAAGAGTGGCTGACGCCATCTGTCAAGCATGGTGGAGGTAATGTGATGGTCTGGGGTTGCTTTGGTGCTGGTAAAGTGGGAGATTTGTATAAGGTAAAAGGGATTTTGAATAAGGAAGGCTATCGTTCCATTTTGCAAAGCCATGCCATCCCCTGTGGACAGCGCTTGATTGGAGCCAATTTCCTCCTACAACAGGACAATGACCCAAAGCACACCTCCAAATTATGCAAGAACTATTTAGGGAAGAAGCAGGCAGCTGGTATTCTATCTGTAATGGAGTGGCCAGTGCAGTCACCAGATCTCAACCCCATTGAGCTGTTGTGGGAGCAGCTTGACCATATGGTATGCAAAAAGTGCCTATCAAGCCAATCCAACTTGTGGGAGGGGCTTCTGGAAGCATGGGGTGAAATTTCTCCAGATTACCTCAGCAAATTAACAGCTAGAATGTCAAAGGTCTGCAATGCTGTAATTGCTGCAAAAGGAGCATTCTTTGACGAAAGCAAAGTTTAAAGGAGAAAATTATTATTTCAAATAAAAATCATTATTTCTAACCTTGTCAATGTCTTGACTATATTTTCTATTCATTTTGCAACTCATTTGATAAATAAAAGTGTGAGTTTTCATGGCAAACACAAAATTGTCTGGGTGATCCCAAACTTTTGAACGGTAGTGTATATAGGATTTTTAATAATATTAAATTTTTTTTAAATATGTTTAAAAATTATATTCAACTATTTTCAAAGAAGTATTCCTAAAAAAAATGTTATTCGCTGAATGGTTAGAAAGGTACGTGATGTAAACTGAAGTGAAGGTAATCTTCTTGCCACTGTCTGTGACTTGTGACCTCCCTTCTGATCCTCAGCTCTGTCATGTGACCGACACTCTGATCTCCAAATAACATAGCATCTTATGTGAAGAGAGGAAGCCAGTTTCTCCATGTGTTCCTATGGAAGCCTCAATGTCAGTCTCATAGAAATGAATACAGAAGTAACTGACTTCCCGTACTGTGTACGTGGGGAGATCAGGGTTTACCTTTGTACAGTTTACATCACATACTTTTATAACTGGTCAGAGAGTTAGTATCCTTAGGGGACTTCAACATTCGATAGGTGTTGTAACAGTGCAGACTTAGCACCCCAAGATTGCATTTGCAGGGTGCCGATTGGAGGACAGAGGAAGCTCCCTGCCGCAGCTACTGACTGCTACATCTGAAGGCTTAAAGGGGTTCTCATGGAATAAGAACATTTTAGCAAGTGCCGTAGCCTGCCCCCTAAGCTAAAAATTCATACTTACCTGCTCCCCCGTGGCTCCTGTCCTCAGCGCTGCCTAAGATGTGTCCATTTTTTTCAGTTCCTGCAGCGTATACAGCCTTGTAAACTATGTATGTTTCTATGTTATACATCTGGTACCTCATGGGCAAGGTCACATGCTCCACTGCATCCAATCACTGGCATCATTGGTGACATGCCTCGTGACAGCAGTAATCAGCTGTCTGGTGGTAATCGGAGAATGGTGGTGACCAGAGTGCTAATGATGTCAGAATGACAGGTAAGTATTGGTTTTGTTATAAATTTAAAGAAGCTTTCATTTTTATACTGTATACTGTACAACCTGTTTAATATATAATAGCGCTGCTATGAGGTGAATATATGCTTTAATGAAGTAAACCTGTGAAATTTATCATTCTTCAGTGGGTGGGTTGCATAAGAGAAATGGTGTCTTTAGTTCTTAACTAGAGATGAGCGAACGTGCTCGTAACGAGCACTGTACCGCTCGGCTCCCCTGCACTCGCAAGGGCGCCGAGAGGTACAGTGCTCGTTTCGAGCACGTTTGCTCATCTCTATTCTTAACCTGAGAAAACATTTTACCAAACGTGAGGTTTTGGTAAATTTAAATGGTGTTCGGCCAGAATGCTCAGACTGGTACACGATTGTCCTTGCCCCATTTTTTCATAATCCGAATGATGTATTCAACTTGTGTACTGCCAGTACTCCTCAGCAAATGAAGAACTTCTCTCAGAGTCTCTCTGTATTAAGAAAAAAACATTGTGTAAAATGATTAGTTATACTTACATATGTTATTTTGAGGGCTAACAATTTGTTAAAGAAAAACATATTGATCTCCCCATGATAATTCCTCTTTAACCCCTTCAAACGACAGCCAGTTTGGACCAAATGCCGGAGCCCCATTTTTCAAATCTGACATGTGTCACTTTATCTGGTAATAACTTTGGAACGCTTTTACTTATCCAAGCCATTCTGAGATTGTTTTCTCGTCACATATTGTACTTCATGACAGTGGTAAATTTAAGTCAAAATATTTCATTCTTATTTATAAAAAATACCAAATTTACCAAAAATTTAGAAAAATTTTCAAATTTCCAAATGTCAATTTCTCTACTTTTAAAATACATAGTAATACCTCCCAAAATAGTTATTACTTTACATTCCCTATGTGTCTACTTCAGGTTTGGATCATTTTGAAAATTACATTTTATTTTTTTGGGGCGTTAGAAGGCTTAGAAATTTAGAAGCAAATCTTGAAACTTTTCACAAAATTTCCAAAACCCACTTTTTAAGGACTAGTTCAGGTCTGAAGTCACTTTGTGAGGCTTCCATCATAGAAACCACCCAAAAATGACCCCATTTTAGAAACTACACCCCTCAAGGTATTCAAAACTGATTTTACAAACGTTATTAACCCTTTAGGTGTTCCCCAAAATTAAAGGAAAATGTAGCCAAAATTTCCGAATTTCACTTTTTTGGCAGATTTTCCATATAAATCATTTTATTCCGAGAATAAAGCAAGGGTTAACTGCCAAACAAAACTCAATAATTATTACCCTGATTCTGTAGTTTACAGAAATGCCCCATTTGGCATCGTAAACTGCTGTACAGGCACACGGCAGGGCGCAGAAGGAAAGGAACGCCAGGGCAGATTTCACTGGAAAAATTTTAAGTTGCCATGTCACATTTGATGCACCCCTAGAGTAGGAAACTCCAAAAAACTGACCCCATTTTGGAAACTACGGGATAAGTTGGCAGTTTTGTTAGTACTATTTTAGGGTACATACGATTTTTGGTAGCTTTATATTACACTTTTTGTGAGGCAAGATAACAAAAACTAGCAGTTTTGGCATTGTTTTTATTTTTTGTTATTTACAACATTCATCTGACAGGTTAGATCGTGTGATATTTTTCTAGAGCAGGTCGTTACGGACGCAGCAATATCTAATATGTATACTTTTTTTATTTAAGTTTTACACAATAATATCATTTTTGAAACAAAAAAAATCATGTTTTAGTGTCTCCATAGTCAGAGAGCTGTAGTTTTTATTTTTTGGGCGATTGTCTCAGGTAGGGGCTCATTTTTTGCGGGACGAGATGACGGTTAGATTGGTACTATTTTTGGGGGCATGCGCTTTTTTTGATCGCTTGGTATTAAATTTTTTGTGATGAAATGTGACAAATAATGGCTTTTTTTAGACAGTTTTTATTTTTTATGGTGTTCACCTGAGGGGAGAGATCATGCAATATTGTTGTAGAGGAGGTTGTTACGGACGTGGCGATACCTAACATGTATACTTATTTTTATTTTTATTTATTAAAAATCATGTATTAGTGTCTCCATAGTCAGAGAGCTGTAGTTGTTTTATTTTTTTGGCGATTGTCTCAGGTAGGGGCTCATTTTTTGCGGGACGAGATGACGGTTTGATTGGTACCATTTTGGGGTAAATACGCCTTTTTGATCGCCTGCTATTACATTTTTTGTGTGGCAAGGTGACAAAAAAATTGCTGTTTTGGTATAGCTTTTTTTTAAAAAAAAATTTGCGTACACCTGGCGGGGTGGACAATGTGATGCTTTTATAGAGCCGGTCGATACGGACGTGGCGATACCTAATATGTGTACTCTCTTTTTTTACTTTTTTTTAACTTCATTTGGGGAAAAAGGGCGCTTTTAAAACTTTATTTTATTTTACTTTTTTACACTTTTTTTTTACTTTCTTTTTACACTTTTTTTTTTTTACTTTGTTTTTACATTTTTTTTAAATTCATCAAGACCCATTTGGATCTTAAAGATCCAGTGGGCTTGATGGCTATACAGTGCATTGCAATAGCCATCTATTGCAATGCACTGTATCAGTGCTACACTAAGGCTGATCAGACCCTGAGGGTCTAATCAGCCTTAGGTACATGGCAGCCAGGACACTTTTGTAACGCGTCCGGTTGCCATGGTAACCATCGGGCCGCTGCCACTGCAGCAGCGGTGGCCCGATGGAAGAGAGAGGGGGCTCCCTCTTAACCCCATGGATGCTGCGAGCGGCTACTGACCGCAGCATCAACGGGGTTAAAAATCTGAAATCGGTGCCAGCACCGATTTCAGCTGTAGCAGCAGAGTGTGAGCTGTAATTACAGCTCACACTCTCTGCTGATGGCAGCGGCTCCAATCCTGAGCCGCTGCCATCACATAATACAGCGCAGGAGGGGGCAGAAGGAGGCAACCGGGGGGAACTACAAAGGGGGGGGGCACTACAAGGGGGGAGGGGGAGCGTAGGGGCACAGGAGACATCTTACCTGGTTTCAGGCTGCGATCTCCAGAGTGGAGATCGCAGCCTGAAACAGGCATTTTAACAATGAAGAGCTGGATTGGTTAGTCTGCAGAGACTAACCAATCGGAGCGCTTGCCGGCAAGGGACCACTCTGATTGGTCCCTTGCCAGCTTCCCCGAGGTCTCTGTTCTCCGGGAGAGCGGAGACTCCAGGGCTGTGACACTTTATAGTGTCACAGTCCCGGTAAGCAGTTTGGACGTAACTGCACGTCCAAATGCCGCAACTTACTTGTACTTTGGACGTACAGTTACGTCCAAATGCGCCAAGGGGTTAACAAGCATAGAAGAGGATTCTTTACGGTAAGAGCAGTAAGACTATGGAACTCTCTGCCTGAGGAGGTGGTGATGGTAAGTTCACTAAAAGAGTTCAAGAGGGGCCTGGATGTATTTCTGGAGTGTAATAAAATTACAAGCTATAGCTACTAGAGATGGGTCGTTGATCCAGGGAGTAATTCTGATTGCCTGATTGGAGTCGGGAAGGATTTTTTTTCCCCTAAAGTGGGGAAAATTGGCTTCTACCTCACAGGGTTTTTTTTGCCTTCCTCTGGATCAACTTGCAAGATAACAGGCCGAACTGGATGGACATATGTCTTTTTTCGGCCTTATAAACTATGTTACTAACTGCTTCCAGACCGCCCATAAACAGCTGTGTATTATCTGACAAAAGGGACTAGTCCAGTCCTAAAACGTGTTGTCCTTTATACATTTAATAAATGGACTGAACTTAACATCAGTGCCTTTGAATTCCTACTGGGATTTCAGTGCTTGTGTGAGTCAATTTTTAGTCTCTTTGACAGCTTCCCACTATCTATGTCTCTGGAGCTTTGGGTTGGTGAGAGGTACTTACTCATACTTCTCTTCCAATGCACTAAAACGTATTGCTCTGTGTGCACTTTCTGTATATTTTTTACCAGACATTGTTTGATGACTTGTAGAGTCTGTAGCCACACAGGCATTTTTTACTGTCCCTGCCTTCCCCACTGCTGTATACATAGTACTCTATATGTGCTCTGTATACAAATCAGGAAGCAGCCATGATGCTTCCCTTCTCCTGTCCCACCAATCACTTGATTGATATGCGATGGGTAACTGCAGGAGCTGCAGACACAGATCAGCTCTGCAGTGAGGCTCTGAAGACTGTATTTCCCCTGTCACTGGAGTTAATAACCCAGTTAAAGGAGAAATCAGCATTAAAAATGAAGGAAAGGTGAGATCAGGGATCAGCAACCTCCATTACTCCAGCTGTTCAGAAACTACAACTCCCAGAATGCTTTATTCACTTCTATGAGAGTTAAAAGAACAGCCAAGCATGTTTTCATGCTGGGAGTTGTAGTGTCAGAGCAGCTGGAGTGCCGAAGGTTGCCGATCCCTAGGCTAGATTGTTCCCCCGGGTCTTGACTTTATGGAGGGGGGCACAAACTTTAAAATAAATAATTACATAAATAAAGACAACAGAAAAAACAAACCAGCACCACTAGGTCCACACCGCAGCTTCTAACCCATCTCTTGCAACCATGTATATCCCTTATATCAAAACACAATTAATGGGAAGGGGACAGTTAAAAAAGTATTTTAGTTGCACTTTGTGCTATTTTAAAAGAACGGAAACATTTGAACCTTGACTTTTTACCACTTACTATGTATAAAAAAAAAAACCTAGAACAATAACTGCATCAAAATAAAATGGCATGTATCACTGGGGAAAAAAATGATAAATTATTTATAGCGCAATAAAAAAAAAGTTATGGCTGTTGAAGTTACATGTGCCCTGATCCTGAAATGGTTAAAGGGGTTTTGTCACTTCAGTAAGTGGCATTTATCATGTAGAGAAAGTTAATACAAGGCACTTACTAATGTATTGTTATTATCCATATTGCTTCATTTGATGGCTGGATTCATTTTTCCATCACATTATACACTGTTCATTTCCATGGTTGCGACCACCCTGCAATCTAGTAGCAGTGGTCGTGCTTGCACACTATAGGGAAAGGTTCCAGAGACAGCGGGAGTGCACATAGGCTGGCTGCTCCCCTCTGACACAGGATGTTTTCATCCGCTCATGGGGAGAAGCAGCTGCGGTAGTGCGGGAACCAGGAGCGGCGCAGGGAGTGGGGAACCAGGTAGGTAGATTCAATGTGAGGGGCTCGGGCATATGAGGGACAGTTTTTAGTCTCTGAACTGTATATTTTAGGCACTTTTAAGATGCATAAAAGCACCACTACATTATAACATCATTTACTTATCGCTAGAAACACCAGTATTCCACATTGTAGGTTCACATCATGAGACACTTACTTGGGTTCCCGTCCTGCCAAAATCATTTGAAAAATACCAACACATGCTCCACGCTTTCCTTCCCAATATTCAGGACTTGGATCAAGTCTTTCCAATACATCAAATGCCTTTGCGGCATAGTAGAATTGACCCATCTACAGAAAAACAAGATTGAGTGTACTGAAAACTTACAATGGGGGAAACAGTATGGACAACCTAATTGCTTCCTTTACAAGCATTATAACAATACGGACCATGGTGTATATCTGTCAATGGATACACAAGGCAACCACAAAACAGAATTTTTTTTTTTAACTATTGCAAGTCAGTTGGCCATAAAGCTCCCTCACCTAAACTTGACATAATGCTTGCTATGACTTTGGTTTGTCATAATTCATGATCTGCTTAAAGGGGTATTCTCATCTTGGACAATGGGGGCATATCGCTAGGATATGCCCCCATTGTCCTATAGGTGCGGGTCCCGCCGCTGGGACCCGCACCTATATCGAGAACGGGGCCCCCGAAGTGAAGAAGTGCACACCGCGCAAGCGCGGCCCGCTCTCCATTCACTTCTATGGGGCCGTCGCAAATAGCCGAGCACTAGCTCGGCTATCTCCGTCGGCTCCATAGAAAAGAATGGGAGCGCACTGCGCATGCACGGCCACCGCTCCCATTAATTTCTATGGAGCCGACGGAGATAGCCGAGCCAGCGCTTGGCTATTTCCGGCGGCCCCATAGAAGTGAATGGAGAGCGGGCCGCGCTTGCGCGGTGCGCACTTCTTCACTTTGGGGGCCCCGTTCTCGTTATAGGTGCAGGTCACAGCGGCGGGACCCGCACCTATAGGACAATGGGGGCATATCCTAGCGATATGCCCCCATTGTCCAAGATGAGAATACCCCTTTAAAAGGGAACCTGTCACCGTAAAAAATGCAGTATAATCTGCAGGCAGTATGTTATAGTGCAGAAAGAACTGAGCAGATAATATATAGTTCTGTGGACAGAGATTCCATATAACTTACATATTGTTTGTTAAAATCTCTTCTCATTCGCAGTTGAGGGGTCATGTGGGTCGTCCTACCCGGGGATTGACAGCTGTCTGTATGCACACTCACACAGGGAAAACTGTCAATGACTGATCGGATGCCAACATAACTCCTTAGCTCACAATGAGCAGAAATTTTAGTATATTACAAGTTTTACTGAATATTTTCCCACAAAACTATATATCAATCTGCTCAGCTCTTCCTGCTTTGTAACTTTCACCACATTTTCATGATGACAATTTCCCTTTAAGCAAAAATACTACTTGTAAAAGAGAAAGTTCTTACTTTGTAACAGTCATTGGCAATAAGTTGCAGGAGGCTAAATGATTCACCAGATGTTTCCATTTTTAAATACAGTTCCCACGCCAATCTCGGTTTCTTGTTCATGATATCTAAAAAAGAAAAAAAAGAATGCTAAAGAATATTATTCACTTTCCATCTTATCGTGTAGCGGTATATAGCTATCAATTTCCCCAAGTCCAAAAAGATATATCATAAATGTCTGACAGATGTGGGTTCCAAGTCTGTGACCTGCGCCAATCTCTAGGACTGCCCCGCAATCACTTCCACCCTGATGCTGTAACCAGAGGGGTTGGGACTAAAGAAACAGCCAAGTAGGTTGTGCTATGCTTTTTCTGTAAGTTGCATATAAGTTACAGCTGTTTCCATAACTTATGGGATGTGGAAACAGTATAGCTTGTTGTGCTGCGGTATTTCCGTAACTCCTATTAACTTGTATGGCTGTTTCCGTTGGACTTAATATTGCATTATTAAAGAGGTTTTCCGAGATTTTTTTAAATTGATGAACTACCCTCTAGGTCATCAGTATCTGATCAGTGGGGGTCGGACACCCGTGACCTCCGCAGATCAGCTGTTTGAGAAGGCAACGGTGCTTGCACTAGCGTTGCGGCCTTTTTGCAGCTTCCCTTTGGCCAAGTGACGTCACATTCGTGGATCAAATGGCCCAGGCGCTGCTCAGCCACAGTGAAGTGAGTGGGGCTGATCGGCGATACCAAGCACAGCCCCCACACCATGTACGACATTGTGCATGAAGATGGCCATGGCGCTACTGTGAGTGTCACTACCTTCTCAAACAGTTGATCGCCGGGGGTCCCGGGTGTCAGACCCCCACCAATTAGATACTAATGACCTATCTGGAGGTAAAAAATCTCAGAAAACCCCTTTAAAGGGGTTTTCTGCCAACTACAATTCCTTTTCAGACTGAAGGCCAACTGGTCCAGCCTCTCACACCCTTGGCAGGGAAGTTTGGCGCGTTTTCCAGCAAGCCGTGTGACAGACTTAAATCTACAGCAGCTCCCTTGCAGGAGTAGATTTAAGCCATGGTAAATGAACCAGGCCTGCCGATCCGCCCATTTCCCTGCCCACACCACGCCCCCTTTGCTTGCCACTTCGGAAAGGTGGCATGAGCAGGAAAAAGTTGCAGATTTTGCCAAAAAATCAGCAACTTTAATACGCCACTATTGTAGTGTATATTTTAATAAATGTCCCCTCAAATCCTTAAAACAATGATAGAATTAATTATTGGAATTTTTTTCACAGAGGATTTTTTCTTCATTTTTCAGTATATTAAAAGTAAAAAGATTTGAAAAGCCAGGAGGGAAAAAAAGGAAAAACATTCGGAGGGAAGGTGCTAAATGTAGAACTGAGTTTCAAGTACTTACAACATCGTGCAAGCCAGCTTAGGTAAACATAATCATTTTTAATCTTCTCACTCTGAATTAATAAGAATACCTAAAATAGAAATTATCAAAAGTAAAATGTATGTTGTATTTACGGTAAGTATTTTATTTAATAGTTTTTTTTAGAAAACTGGGCATAAAATTGTTAATGTTAAAAAGTGTTAATGTTTATGCTCAACTTTCCTGAAAACTAACTGACATCTTTAGATATCGAAGAAAATGACGTATATTATAACTGCAGACATATTTCTAAATGTCTCTGCAGTTGATGGAGATTGTGCAGATGTAGGAACTGGGTAGCTGACTTTATACATGGCACACTCCACAAAGTAGCAATATGGTTTACTGCTGCAGTTACAG
Source organism: Rhinella marina (assembly GCA_900303285.1). Taxonomy (NCBI): domain Eukaryota; kingdom Metazoa; phylum Chordata; class Amphibia; order Anura; family Bufonidae; genus Rhinella; species Rhinella marina. Next base: position 34,726 of record ONZH01023621.1, on the reverse strand, counting down.
CAATTACATGATGAGCAGGTACCGGGAAGCTACATGAACAACATGAGGTTCTTAGCAGCTTGAGATCAGCTCTCTTGTCCTAGTCACTAGGCTGTATCACCCCTGTAACTGGCGATAACATGTTAGCCCAAGTTACAAGGGAAATCAGCAAAAAACAACAAATCACCACTAGCATAAAATACCACACAGCTATAGCCCTGGCCTCCACATCCCAAAAATTATGAATGAAAGTAAAGGAAAGGGGGTCATAAATTAAACATGTAATTTAGTGGCACTATGCACTATTAGAAAAAATGTGAGATGCAGATACTTATTTGGCTTTTTTTTTACATTTCTTCTGACATTAATATTACAAATATAATGAGAGGCGTAGCTACCGGGGGGCCGGGCTGCCCTCCGGTCCGGCGCTCCACTCTCTTCCCTGGCCGGTGCGCACTATGACCTGACGCCGCAGCGTCAGGTCATAGTGCGCGCCGGCCAGGGAAGAGAGTGGAGAGCCGGGCCGGAGGGCAGCCGCAGTGCAGGACAAGTAAGAAAGGTTTTTATTTTAACCTTATGTGGCTGGGTGGGCTGATCTGAGGTCTGATGGGGGCACATTCTACTGATCTGAGGTCTGATGGGGGCACATTCTGCTGATCTGAGGTCTGATGGGGGCACAATACGCTGATCTGAGGTGTGATGGGGGCACATTAAGCTGATCTGAGGTCTAATAGGGGCACAATACGCTGATCTGAGGTGTCATGGGGGCACATTAAGCTGATCTGAGGTCTAATGGGGGCACATTCTGCTGATCTGAGGTCTGATGGGGGCACAATACGCTGATCTGAGGTCTGATGGGGGCACAATACGCTGATCTGAGGTCTGATGGGGGCACAATACGCTGATCTGAGGTCTGATGGGGGCACATTAAACTGATCTGAGGTCTGATGGGGGCACAATACGCTGATCTGAGGTCTGATGGGGGCACAATACGCTGATCTGAGGTCTGATGGGGCACATTCTGTTGATCTGAGGTCTGATGGGGCACAGTAGGCTGATCTGAGGTCTGGTGGGCGCACAGTGAGCTGGTATGTTTATCATGACTCCTTTTGTTGCATTAATTTTGCTGGCAAGTTCTAGATACGCTACATTGCTGCGATAGTTATGTAGAAATATAGTAAATACATGCCGGCACAATAGCAGGCTAAGGGCCAGTTCACATCTCCATTTTTCCATCAGTTATTTGCATCAGTTTTTTTTAACCAAAACCAGGTGTGTAGAGTACACAGATATAAGGTATAATGGAAAGACTTGCACCTGTTCTGTGTGTTCGACCACAGCGGGTTTTAGTTTAAAATAACTGATGCAAAAAAATGTGAATTGGCCCTAATCCTAAAAGGTGAATTCCATATATGGCTGTTATAAGATGCATTCCAACAGGACTCACAATCGATCAGCTGTCTTGGACATGCCCAGTGGCTAACCTGTTATGATGTATCATCATGCTGCAAAAAAACGCAGCACAAAGTGACCTGCACTGCGAGTTTTCAAGTCACAGTATGTCAATTTGAGCTCTGGAAAACCAGCAGCAGACCCGTGTCTTGTGTCTTCACTCCAATATTCTTGGTGTAACAGAATTAAGATTTAAACACAAAGGGGTTCAGTGAAACCACACACTCCAGGTATTTCTAATTCATTGAAAATGTAGCTCAGTCAGTTTACCCTAAGGGTGGGTTCACACGTTGCATTTTGGTGACGCGTTTTGAAATGCATCGGGCAAAACGCAACGCTAAACGCATATGCGTTTTCACAAAACCGCATGCATTTGGTTGATAGAAAGGTGTTTAGCGTTGTAATATTAATGATAATGATTAACAACGCTAAACACATGTTTCTATCAACCAAACGCATGCGTTTTGGTGAAAACGCATATGCTTTCAGTGTGAACCCACCCTTACTGACATACTCCAGTGTTGTGAAAATGGCAATTTTTATGTGGGCTGGCAGAGGGTTTGTGCCAGGGCTGCTTTTTAGTCCCAGTCCGGCCCTGCACAGTTGAGAGGCACCACGTCCCAGGCTGTTGCAGAGAGAACCGGAAGGGCTAGTAGGCGGTGGGGAGGAGCATGACGCTGCATCCACAGTGATCTCTCTACTACAGCGGACTGACGATAGATTAGTAGATCATGCCACACTTCCGTCCGCTAGCTGTGACAAGTGGTGTTAAGCGAGCGGACAGAGGAGTGGCATGATCTACTAATCTATCGTCAGTCCGCACCTCTGTCCGCTGTAGTGATGGTGCAGGATAGCACTGTTGCAACAGGAAAGCTGCAGCATGATGCTGTGAACTAATCTACTGTCACAGCGTCATGCCGCACCTCCATCCAATCACTTCTCTACCAGATCCAACAGTGCTCTCCTGCACCATCACAACAGTGGTGTAAAGCGAGTGGACTGAGCTGCGGCATGATGCTGCGAACTTTAGCTTCTGTCACAGCGTCATACTGCACCTCCGTCTGCTCGCTTTTCTGCCCTAAGCTGTCTGTCACGGCGTGATGGCCTGAGCACGCCGTGACGTAACTCCTCCTCCCTGTCCCTCGCGCCATTTTATCCTTTCTGGCTGCTAGTGTCCCAGAGCTGCAGATAAAAACTCAGTTTCCCGCCTGTAGCTCTGGTTTTATAGTATACAGATCCACATGATATAATTTGAAATCTGAGCTGCTCGTATTTAAAATGGAACCAAAAACATGGTTCTCTGGGCTATAGAGGCCAGGATAAGGGCCTCTGAAGTGACCCTCCATCCTCTTAGTGTGACTCATCTCATACATAAAGTGACTCTTCTCAGGTCATTTGCATATTACTTTGGAGACGATTTTTAATAGGTAAACGAGCAAGTTTTAACATAAAAGAGACAATGCTTGAGGGGACTGTTAGTTTAGTGATGTAAAAACTGGGGACATGTTTCCTTTAACATAGGAGTCCCCTTGTTTTTTACTCCTATTACTCCTATATTTTACTGCATTATGTGGTAGAGTATTTAGACTAGGGTATATAGAAAGTCTATTGTACTGTACTTAACAGCATAGATGATCTAGCAGTTTATACAGTCATCTTTCTAATACAATATTATAACCACAACTAGTAGTATGTGCCTGTGAAGTTGGAAACGTGCATTTGGGAATCCACTAAGTGGGGGGCCCACTCAAGTATGTTTTGCCCCCCTGTGCTGAACCTCTAGCTACGCCTCTGAATATAATATAATAATATTAAAATGTCATACAAATAAAACTCCATGTATCTTCTAGGCCATAGAGTAATATGTAACTTTCTATATTTATTTTATCCTTTCTCCATGTTTTATTCTTGCAAACTTATCTTTGTAAACCACTTGGGATTAAAGGTTATGAACAACTTGAGGGTATTTTTATCATTGCATTTTACTCATTTTGGGCTAAAAATCATGCTTTCAGTTAGCCTTTATTTAACAATGTCAACAGTTTTTGTCCTATAGCCTTCACTTTCAGTGTATTTGCAGACTCTCTTTTTTTTTTTTTTTTTTTTTTACAGAGAATCTGCCAGGTAGCCCTCATTTCTGAACTCCTGACAACTCATGAGCCTTTACTTAAAGAGGACCTTTCATGGTTTTATCTTTAAGTAACTAAATACCTTTAATACCACTGTGCCCCCCTGTAGTTCTCCCGCTCAGTATGCTAATACTGAGCATCGGAACAGGAAGGAGGAGACACCCGGGTTTCCAAACTCCTTGGCTGTGCCGCTCTCCGATGTGATTGGATCACGGCACAGGGAGAAGGAGACGCCCATTGAGAAACCCGGGCGTCTCCTCCTCCCTGTTCCGATGCTCAGTATTAGCATACTGAGTGGGAGAACTACAGGGGGGCACAGCGGGGCGCAGGAGCGCTATTTTCAAAAACCGGACCGGGTGCCAGCATCAGCGGGGGGTGCCCTGCCATTAAAGGTATTTAGTTACTTAAACATAAAACCATGAAAGGTCCTCTTTAAGCTATATTCCTATCAGTTCAATACGAATTTGGCAATAGTAAGATTTTTTACTTACCCGTAAAATATTTTTCTCGGAGTCTTTATTGGGGGACACAGGAACCGTGGGTTATATCTTGCTGCCACTAAAAAACAAACTAAAAGAGTCGGCTCCTCCCAGCAGGATATAACCCGCCTACTGGCAGAAAACTAACCAGTGTGTAAAAAGCAATAGGAGGAGCCAAACACATAACAGTCGAACTCAAGCTAAAGAACTACAAAACGGTCAGACAACGGACCCTCTCAGTAACCAGATAAGGGTGGGTGCTGTGTCCCCCAATGAAGACTCAGAGAAAAAGATTTTACCGGTAAGTAAAAAAATCTTACTTTCTCGGTCGTCACATTGGGGGACACAGGAACCGTGGGACGTCCAAAAGCAGTCCCTTTGGGTGGGAATAAACCAAAACTCAGACCGAGGAAGCCACCGCTGCCTGCAGGACCCTGCGGCCCAGACTTGCATCAGCAGAGGCATAAGTGTTCACCCGGTAAAAACGAGAGAACGTGTGTAAAGAAGACCACGTGGCGGCTTTGCACACTTGCAAGGCCGAAGCAACGTGGCGCACCGCCCAAGACGCCCCCACCGAACGGGTGGAGTGAGCCGACACCCGAAAAGGAGGCACCTTACCCTTGCTGCGATACGCCTCCGAAATGGCCAGATGAACCCAGCGGGACAGCGTCGCTTTAGAAGCCGCAAGCCCCTTCCTGGGGCCATCAGGAATGACAAAAAGGGCGTCGGAGCGACGGAACGGCTCTGTGCGGGAAAGGTAGGTGCGGAGAGCGCGCACCACATCCAAAAGATGAAGAGAGCGCTCACGAGGATGGGCTGGAGACGGACAGAAGAACGGAAGAACAATATCCTCGTTCAGATGGAAGGTTGGGGTCCACCCGTGTGCGGCTCAGAAAGTCTGCTACCCAATTGTCGACTCCGGGGATGTGGACCGCCGACAGTGCTGGCACGTGGTCTTCCGCCCAGGTGAGTATCAGCGCCACTTCCTCCATTGCTGCTTTGCTGTGAGTTCCGCCTTGATGATTGATGTATGCCACGGCGGTGGCATTGTCCGACTGTATGCGGATGAGGAACCTCTGCAGGTCGGACTGCCAATGGAGAAGGGAGAGCCGAATTGCTCGGAGCTCTAGCACGTTTATCGAGAGGAGTGCTTCCGGAGGGGACCAAGGGCCCTGAGCCGTCTGGTGTCCCCAAACGCTGCCCCAGCCTTGTAGGCTGGCGTCCGTTGTCACAACCTGCCACAGGAGAGGGAGGAAGGAGCAGCCGCTGAGGAGAGAGGGAGACCAAAGCCAGCACTGGAGCTCCCCCCGCAGGTGAGACGGAAGGCGAACTACGTGGTCGAGTGATGGGAGGGACCTGTCCCAACGCGACAGCAGGAAGAGCTGAAGCGGATGAGTCCTGAACTGGGCAAAGGGAACTGCTTGCATTTTTCTCAGAACTCTCATACAGAACCGGAGGGTCTCGGAGTGAGAGTGACAAAGGGTCCGAACCCCCGAGCGAAGAGACAACAACTTGTCCTCCGGAAGGAGAATGCGAGCCCTCGCAGAGTCGAAGGACAGCCCCAGGAACCAGATGGTCTGTGAGGGAGAGAGATTCGACTTGGGTCGGTTGAGGAGCCAACCGAACCGAGAGAGTGTGTCCAAGGTGATGTGGGGGCTCTCTAGGTTGAGAGACCGGGACGGAGCCTTGATGAGGATGTCGTCGAGATACGGGGTCACTGAGACCCCCCGAGCCCAAAGAATCGCCATGACAGCCGCCATGATCTTCGAGAAAACGCGGGGGGCCGAAGCCAACCCGAAGGGCAGGGCCACAAACTGAAAATGATCCGGGCCGACTGCAAAGCGTAGAAAACGCTGATGGAGGGAAAAAATGGGGATGTGCAGATAGGCATCTTGAACGTCCACTGACGACATGTACTCCCCTGGTTCCATAGCCGCTATCACAGAACGGAGGGATTCCATTCGGAAATGGGAGACTCTGACATGCCAATTCAGAAGTTTCAAATCCAAAATCGGACGAACCGATCCTTCCTTTTTCGGAACGACAAAGGGGTTGGAGTAGAAACCTAGAAACCCCTGAAACACTCCGAAGGAGGGACAGGAATCACTACGCCTTTGGAAAGAAGGGAGGATAGAGTGTGATGAAATCCTGCCGCCCGAGTCGGAGAGCGAGGAATGCGAGACAGAAAGAATCGGTCGCGGGGACAAGAACAAAATTCTATTTTGTAGCCGTGGGCGACCACGTCCCGCACCCAGGCGTCCTAAACATGGGCAAGCCAGACGTCCTGAAACAGACGAAGGCGACCGCCCACCCGAAGGATGTCGGGCAGGGAGGGACCCTCAGGAAGAGGGAGCCTTAGCGCCACCGGATTTGAAAGTGGAACGCGAGGCATCGGGACGAGGCTGCCAAGATGAACGTGGTTTGGAAAAACTAGGTCTCTTAGACTGCGAAGCTGTCGGGCGAGAGGAACGCGACGGATGGAGGGACCGAAAGGAACGAAAGTAACCTGCCTTATGGTGAGGGTCCTGGCGTTTGGGACGCTGTTGAGGAAGAAGAGAGCTCTTCTTACCGTGGCTTCCGAGATGATTTCATCAAGTCGTTTCCCGAAGAGGCGAGTGCCAGGGAACGAAAGGCCGGTGAGGGATTTCTTGGAAGCCCCATCGGCGCGCCACTCCCGGAGCCAAAGAAAGCGGCGGATGGCTACGAGATTGGCCGAAGCAGAAGCGGCACAGCCCGCCGCATCAAGAGAAGCGGAACAGAGATATTGACCCGCGTCAAGAATCTGTTGAGTGAGGTCAGCAAGCTCCTCCACCGAAGCACCCGCAAGGATGCCCTCCTTCAGCTGAGAAGCCCAAGTAGAAATGGCCTTGGAAACCCAGGTAGAGGCCAAGGTGGGAAGAAGAGAAGTACCTGCAGCTTGAAAGGCAGACCTGGCAAGGTATTCCACGCGTTTATCCGTAACGTCCTTCAAGGAGGCAGCGTTATCCAAGGGGAGCGTGGTGGACTTGGACAGACGGGAGATTGGTGGATCCACAGAAGGTGGGGGCGACCATTTTGCTACCTGCTCTGAAGGAAAGGGATAAAGTACGGCAATACGTGTCGGAACTGAAAAACGTTTATCAGGAGAGTTCCAGCTTTTTTCAAATAAGGCATCAAACTCCTTGTGAGAGGGAAAAGTCGGGCGAACCCGCCGGGAGCTTTTAGAAAAAAAGACGTCTCCCGCAGCAGGCAAATCCTGACTGTCAGAAATTTGAAAGGTGTCCCGAATGGCAGAAACTAAGCTGTCCACAGTAGACGAAGATCTACCAGATTCGTCCATGAGGAACGAGGAATGGGACCCTGAGCTGGAGAGCTCCCCCGGAGAAATAGAACGCTCAAGTGTGGGAGAGACGCCCACAGCAGTTACAGAGGGACCTGGAGATCCTGAAGAGGATCGGGAAGGAGCTGTACAAGGACGCTTGCGAGAGCGACTCCTAGCCTGACGGGAGCTGGAGGAGGGACCCGGGAGAGAGGGGCGAACCTTAGAAGAAGGAACGAGGGTTGCCGAGGAAGAGGCAAGGCGGTCTAAGACGGACGCCATGGCTTGGGAGGCCGTAGACAATTCGGCAACGGACTGGCAGAGGGCCAGGGCCCAAGCCGGGGTAGGCTCTAGCGCCTCTTGGCAAGGGGGGGGGCGCCCTGGGCAGCGGGCGGAGGGGAGTCAGAGCTAGCAGAACATGCAGAGCAGAGGGGATGTGGGTGGCCGGTAGAGGATTTGGATTTACAAGAGGAACAGAAATAATATGTAACCAAAGAGGGCGGTGCCGACGGCGCGTAGCTCTAGAGCCTGAGCCAGACACTGAAAAGACAATCTTAGAAAAAAAATACACAATCAGCCCCCTAGGGAGGAAACACTAGGGGTGGCACCGGAACACGAGATGGCACCGGAAGGCACTGCGCGCCAGAAGGGATCGCGCGGGAACGGGGGGGGGGAACGGCCCGGCCAGGGGAAGCGCTCACCCAGGAAAATGGCGCCCGTTGTGGCGCATACCGCCGATGCCGCAGGCCGGCCGAGGAAGAGTGACCCTGGAACGGCTGTAATAGAAAGATGCCGCTGGAGAGGAGGAACTGAGGGGGACAGCGCAAGGATGCCCCTGGACTGTTGGTATGGAAGGGGGCCCAGGAGGGGGCTAGAAGAAAACTTTATACTTACCCTCCGAGGTCTTCTGCCGGCACAGGACCTCTGAACTGCTCCAGCTCTGGGAGGCTGGGCAGTAGACGGTCATGGCGGATGGGTGGTCCGCAGAGGGGATTAGGAGGCAGCTCAGGTCCCCTGGGCGCTGGATCCGGCCGTTGGTGACCCAAGGTTAACAGCCCTTCCATAAATAAGGGCTGTGCCCTGGTCACAGAGGTTGGTAATGTTGGATCTAGATTACCCAGCTTTCCCAGAAACCTGTAAGGAAAAACCTTACTAAAAAAAAAAAAACTAGAAAAAAACAGACAAGGGACTGGAGAACCCAGACCTGTGTCTGCCTCCTACTGACACTAAGCTAAACTGGTTTGTTTTCTGCCAGTAGGTGGGCTATATCCTGCTGGGAGGAGCCGACTCTTTTAGTTTGTTTTTTAGTGTCAGCCTCCTAAGTGGCAGCAAGATATAACCCACGGTTCCTATGTCCCCCAATGTGACGACCGAGAAAATGATTATGTGCTGTCAGAAGTTCAGAGCCATCAGAGCAAGTGCCCGACAGACTCTCTGTAAAACAGAAAACAAGATAGTCTGCAGATACACTGAAAGTGAAGGCTGTAGAAAAGATCTGTACCATTTTACACCCGAAATGAGTAAAATGCAATGATTTAAAAGGCAAAGGTTAAACATGTAGTAGGTTTAATAGGATTAAAAAAAATGCCCCGGCTGCCAATGTAACTTATTGACTCTCCACAATTGCATTGTGGAGGGTTCCAGTTGGTGGACAGAGGGCACCCCTTCCCTCTGTCTAACCTCTCAGATGCTGCAGTCGCTATTTACAGTTGCATATGAAGGGTTAAACATTCGGAACCGGAGTGGTCTCTGATGCCACGGTGACGGTGTCACCTGTGTAATGCAACTTACACCCACTGTGTAGGGAGCAGGCACAGCCAGTGAGTCTGCTAAATACTATTCCTGTCCACCTTGGCCATACAGTTACACCCAGGTGTGTAAAGAGGTTCATATGCAGTCTAATAAAGATCAGAAATATTTTTGGGGTTTTGTTTGGCTATGTATAGCCTTTATAGGTTACTTTTTGGGTATGATTAACCCCATGCTCACTTTTTTGGTCAGAAGTCATATGCAGCACTTATTATATGTACATACAGTACAGACCAAAAGTTTGGACACACCTTATCATTCAAAGAGTTTTCTGTATTTTCATGACTATGAAAATTGTAGATTCACACTGAAGGCATCAAAACTATGAATTAACACATGTGGAATTATATACTTAACAAAAAAGTGTGAAACAACTGTAAATATGTCTTATATTCTAGGTTCTTCAAAGTAGCCACCTTTTGCTTTGATTACTGCTTTGCACACTCTTGGCCTCATAGTCATGAAATCACAGAAAACTCTTTGAATGAGAAGGTGTGTCTAAACTTTTGATCTGTACTGTGTATATATATATATATATATATTATATCCAAGTATGACATATGTTTTCTCTGTTTTATGTTGTCTAAACCTGGGTGCATCCTAGAGTCAGAAAGTGCTGCATTATTCTAAAGAGTCACAAAAAGGCCTGCAGGTCAGCCAAGTATTTTCACATCATACTGTATGAAAATGTAACAGGAATCGTTATGAACTCACCTCCTCAGCCTCTTTGTAATTTCCAGCTGCAGCCTTGGCTTGAGCGTAGTTAAAATTAAAGGTATCATCATTGTAGAAGTAACTCTGAATTAAAGATAAAGTAAAGCCAGATTTTGTTACTATCTGGGAATTTTAATCACTCCTACAAATACATTTGGAAAACAATTCATAGAAACACATACTTTATGTGTGTACAGTATAATTCCATTAAACAAGAATCTGCATTGTCATCTGGGCATAGAAACCTTTAACAACCGACCAAGCAAGGGGTTCTCCAAACACGTATTCAATGCATAAAAATGCTCAGCAATGTTTGCTATAGGGAGCTGTGGGTAAATGTAACTGAACTGACCTTGATGGAGTTGAGGTAAATCAGGACATCATCAAACTGACGGAGTAGAAAAAAGCAAGACGCCATACACTGTCTCCCGGGTATAGTATCTATTTATGAAATAATAACTGTAATAATGAGATATTTCAAAGCTAGGTGTTCAGTTCATAAATGTCTTAAGAAATTCTGTAGAACATTATTTTACAAGTGTATTTTAATTGAAAACAGTCGTAGCCGCAACTAAAATATTTCATGACATGTTACACTTTTGTAACCATTTTTATTGTTCCAAAGAAAAAAAAAAAGAATCAGATTTGCAAATAGTCTTGATTGAAAATATTATTTTGGATGCAACTTTTTTTTCCCACACTGTAGCTTCTCTATTGTTAGAGATGATCTGTAAGGAGGCGAGAAGAGGGGTTAGGTGGAGTGGATTAACACATGACTGCTGGATCTGAATTCACAAAGGGGGTTCCCTCCTCTGTGATCTGCACTCATCTCTTATAACTTCTGCCACTTTATCATTCTACAGCACTTTCTAGGAGATGCTTTTGGTAGAGGCTAGGGCAATATATGGCCACTGATACCAAAGGTACCTGTTTTATTTAGATACTGTATGACAGTGTTATAGAGTAAGTGTATAGCAATATTTTTTAGTCACGTATGGTGTTATTACTCAGTCATTATATGGTGGTAGCATTTGGCCACTGTATGACAGTATTATTCAATCACTTCTGAGGACATATTATTTGGTCACGTTATGGTGGCATTAAAAGGGTTTTCCGAGATCTTAATACTGATCAGTGGGGGTCCAACACCCGGGATCCCTGACGATCAGCTGTTTGGGAAGGCATGGCGCGACTGTGAGTGCCGCTGCCTTCTCAAACAGCTGATGGACAGAGGTCCCGGGTGTTGGACCCCCACCGATCAGATACTGATGATCTATCCTCAGGATAGGTCATCAGTATTAAAAACTGGTAAAACCTCTTTAACCTCCGGTTCTGCCAGAGTGCTCCAGCAGAAGGGGGGGTGCTGCTTTAGCTGCTCATATCTGTGGATTTATAGCAGCCAGAGATATTCACTTTGTCTTGTTTGAAAGCTGGCATTATCACAGCATTATCCTCACTACATCGGAAGATATTGTTAAAAATCGGGATGGCAGTGTATGCAGCTAAAAGTGAAAGTAAATGCAGATTTTGCCTTGTTTATTCCTGACTCAATTTCTAACTGTGATATGTCCTGCTGATATAGTGCTAATACATTGATTCTGGTCTTGTATGAAAGCTTGGACTGCCAGATTATATCTCTAGATGCTACCAATCCAGAGATATGAGCCACTAAAACAGACCCCAGCTCACCCGTCCATGCTGTGGTTAAGGAATTGTAAACACTATTATCTACAGATCCACGTATCTGTGATGGGAGGCTAAATTCAAAAGAACGAAGTGGATCATAATTATACATGTTGGTTTTTTACATTTCTATCTTTCTGATTTTGTGTAAAAGTTATAATGCACAAGACTTACCACATTCACTGGCTGATCCACCAACAAGCTGGAAGAACTGCTGCGCAATTTTGAGATGGTCTCTCTATACATAGATGAGAAACAATTACATGATACCAAACATACAAAAAGAGATTCAATGCTCATAACACATGCTTGTGTTGCAACTGAATTTGCCAAAGCATGCATCATCCAACAGGGCTGGAAATGACATCATACACACAAAAAAAAAAAGAAAAAATAATAATAGAAAATTAATTCGGGTATATTCACACTACAGGGAGAAAAGATGTCTCTTAAAAACGGATACACTGTCAGGGTTTTATGGCCATTTTGCATCAGTGAGTACATCCATTGTCTGACAGTTTGCATCAATTTTTAATGGCCATTAAAAACGGATGAATTTCATTGTCTTTTTTTTTTTTAACATCCCAACCTCTGCAATGCCCCATAGTGACCCCTGGACATCAAATGGCCCTTATAGTGCACCCAGTAACTAAAATGCCCCCCATAGTGCCCTCTGGCCCTCTGAAAAAAAAAAGTGGTGTTTCCTCGCATGCAAGTTTATGAGGTATTTTTTTAAACCCCCAGAAAGGCCTTTTTTCCACCACAGTGTACCCGTTTTTAAAAAATGTTGATTTAAATGGGGTCCATCTGGCTGTGAAAATCCCAAAAAATAGGACATATCCTATTTTTTTGAGATCTGCTATTCATTGGCTGTGAAACTGCCATGTGAATAGCCCATAGCCTTTAATTGGTACTGGAAATGGCCGTGTGTCATGTGAATGAGGCCTGAGTGACATAAGATGTCCTAATAAGTAATTTACTGCCATTATTGGAATCTTTATCCCTTACTGCGGAGTGATGTTCATGTCATCCGTGCAGGCTAGTCTGCATAAAATGTTGTACATGTACGCCAATCTGATCGTGCAGGCACATGAACTTGTGCAATCACAGTGGAAGCTGGCCTCAGACATAACTGCCCTTAAATGATGTGGTCCCTCTGACACCGATTAATGGCACATAAGCAAGATAATTTACTTGCTAAAAGTTTAAAAAACACACATAATGGTTGTGATAGTAACAGCCTGAAAACCAACGCTACCGCTACCAATGTTTGATAATGCCATAATCATACCATGGGATAAAGGTGGCACATTATTTATGTTACACAATGAACACCACTAAATATAAAACACAAAAAATGGTGCATTCTGCAAAACACAAGCCCTCAAATGGCTGTGAGTAGATGGGTTTGGAATGCAACCATAACAAAGCAGGCCTGGTTGCTAAGGGGTTAAATGGGGTGGCCTACAAAATAGGCTATAATTTTCTAGGAGACAAACAAAAAAAGTGCAATGGACACAAAAGCTATACAAAAGCATGTACAAATGGTGAACTCACCGAGCCCAATTCTTGACCTAGTGCTGCATTCACAACACCCTTGAGGATATATTCCTGTATAATACAAACATAGTTATAGGAATGCTTCAAATTGATTATTTTTATATTAGGCACCACTGTACGACAAAGACAAAAATATTATCTGCTGCCTGTTTTATCTAACACTTCTTGAAGCCAGCACAATGATGGCCTAACTGTTCGGTGAGGCCTCAACTTATCTGCATTACAACAGGAGTAGTACCTGTGTCTGGTACTGTTGCTCATCCACACTGATTTCATGGGGTTGAGCTGTGAATTGATGTACCAAACACATCTGTACAGATGAGACAGCACTATTACAATTAAACCTTTATAACAATTTAATATCAGATTGTTGCACATAGGGAACGACCACAAAGCGTGGTTTTGTTGTGGTTGCAACGCTGCTGCCCTGCGAGTGAGTATCATGTGGATGTACAAGCCACAACGGGCTCTAATTAAACTAATGAGAGCTGCACTGTTTAGGCCGTCTGCATTGTTAATGGCCGTGCATCCGTTAACAATGCAGGCCTCCTAAACAGTGCAGTCCTCATTTGTTTAACAGTAGAGAGCTGCGGCTTGTACAGCTCCTTGGCCGCATCACAACTGTGCTGAGTGGTCATACCTTTAAAGGGGATGTGCAGTGAGTTAATAAATCAGAGTAAGGTTACAACTACTTACCCCATTCTGCCCTGCAGTCACGTGACCGTTTTCAATAATGCGGCATGACGTCTTGTCTGCCAGTTACCCTGCCATTTGAGATGGTACATGCAGGCAAACTGTCTATTTTCTATTTTGGATCACTCCAATCAATGTTCATGCCTATAGGGTGAAGAGGAGCGCCTATACATACAGTGTGCTCCTGCACTGAAGAAAACAAATGACTACATGCTGCATCTAAGGGGGTAGAACAGCAGGGACAGGACATCACATGATCATCCAATGGATGTCACACTGCAGGGCAGGACAGGTCCGCAGACCCAATAGAAGGCTGGGTGTAATTATTCAGTAACTGTATCATGAGGGCACTTTTATTAACACACTGCACAACCCCTTTCATGCCTTTACAACTCTGAAATAATGTTTCAGGTATCCGCAGAAGCTGCTGCACAATCAGTTGTTAGGAAAATGACCTTTTCAGTCTTTATTCTCCAAAGCAAGTAGAAATTAATGTATTTATACCTGTGGGGTGGTCGGCTCCAGGTCTTTAATTAAGTTGAAAGCTTCCTGAACATCATCTAAAAATGAAGAAAATGATGCAATGTAACTTCTGTAATCTAATCTTAACCCCTTCCCTTTTTTACTTCCTGCCTTCCAAAATCTATAACTGCTTTATTTTTCCATTCACATAACTATATTTGGGATTGTTTTTTTGTGGGACAAGTTGTAATTACTAATGGCGCTATTTAATATTCCATAGTGGGAAGCGGTTTTATGGATTTTAGTTTTTATAGTATTTACTGTGCGGTAAAATTAAAGGGGTATTCTCATCTTAGACAATGGGGGCATATCACTAGGATATGCCCCCATTGTCTTATAGGTGCGGGTCCCACCGCTGGGACCCGCACCTATATCCAGAACGGAGCGGGGAGCGCTGCGCCTGGAGGACGGTCACCACCAGGCGCAGCTCCCCGCTTATCTCATAGAAATGAATGGGAGCACAGCGCGCAAGCACGGCCACCGCTCCCATTCGTTTCTATGGAGCAGACGGAAGTAGCCGAGCCAGCGCTCAGCTATTTTCGGCGGCCCCATAGAAATGAATGGAGGGCGGCTGCGCATGCGCAGTGCGCCCTCATTCAGTTCGAGGGCTCTGTTCTGGATATAGGTGCGGGTCCCAGCGGTGGGACCTGCACCTATAAGACAATGGGGGCATATCCTAGCGATATGCCCCCATTGTCTAAAATGAGAATAACCCTTTAACACATTATTTTTATTCTGTGGACCAGTATGATTACAATACTAAGCTAACAGAGTTTTTTGTTATACTGTAACGGGGTTGTTCCATTTCGCCATTACTAAGGCCTCATTCAGACATCCATGGACCACGATCCGTGAAAACCCGTCCTGCATGCATGAGCGCAGGGCATCATTGGTTGCTATGATGCCAATTGGAAAGATGTCTTTTTGCGGCCTTATAAACCATGTTACTATGTAAGTTGTACTTTCTAATGCCAACAGTTAATTAAAAAAAATACAAAAATTCCAAATGGGATGGAATTGGAAGAAAAATACAATTCTAACAGTTTTATGGGTTTTGTTTTTATGGCGTTCACTATGTGGGAAAACTGACCTGTTCCTTTCATTCTCTGGGTCAGTATGATTACAACGATACATTTATATAGTTTTTCTGGTGTCTTAATATTGAAAAAGAAATAATTTATGGGAAAAAAATGTTTTCCCATCGCCATATCCTGACCCCCTTAAATAGTTTATAGTTAAGTCTACGGAGCTGTATGAGGGTTCATTTTTTGTGGGACAATATGTAGTTTTTATTGTTACCACTTGGGGTGTGTCTGCCTTTTTTTTTATCACTTTTTATTAAATTTTTTTGGGAGGAGAAGCACTGAAAAAATTGGCAAATTGGGCATATCGATTTTTTTCCTGTTACACCATTTATATCGGATACATTTTTTACGCACTTCTGTCTTTTCCTGGTGGATAAAATAAAAAAGTCTCTTACCTCTCCTGCGCCGTGGCTCCGCTCCGGGTCCGGCGCTCCTCTGTCTTCTCTGCCCGCGCTGCACTGTCCTGGCCGCATACAGCGTCAGGATGTAGTGCGCACACTCTGACGCTGCACGCAGTCAGGTGACAGTGCAGCGCGGGCAGAGAAGACAGAGGAGCGCTGGACCTGGAGCGGAGCCGCGGCGCAGGAGAGGTAAGAGTTTTTTATTTTATTCTGATGGGGGCACAGTGGGCTGATCTGAGGTCTGATGGGGGCACAGTGGGCTGATCTGAGGTCTGATGGGGGCACAATGGGCCGATCTGAGGTCTGATGGGGGCACAATGGGCCGATCTGAGGTCTGATGGGGGCACAATGGGCCGATCTGAGGTCTGATGGGGGCACAATGGGCCGATCTGAGGTCTGATGGGGGCACAGTGGGCTAATCTGAGGTCTAATGGGGGCACAGTGGGCTAATCTGAGGTCTAATGGGGGCACAGTGGGCTGATCTGAGGTCTGATAGGGGCACAGTGGGCTGATCTGAGGTCTGATGGGGGCACAGTGGGCTGATCTGAGGTCTGATGGGGGCACAATGTTTTTTTTTTTTTTTACCTTAAAATAAGATATGTGCAGTGTGCATAGGGATTTGTTCATAGTTTTTTTTAAAGTCCGGCCCTTCAACGGTCTGAACTGGCCCCCTGTGTAAAAAGTTTGGGGACCCCTGGTATAGATGTTTTCGCATGCAGAAATGCCTAGGATGTTTATTTTCTATTGTTTATTTTGATTTTACTTTTGAACCTGGCACCTGAGGGGGTTAAATCTCCACAACTGGCATTACTGCCAATTGCAGACATCCAGAGCGAGCGCCATCTTTCAAGACCTGACATCCGCTGTATATATATATGGCGGATGTCGGGAAGGAGTTCATAGTTTGGGCAATTTTGGACGTGGTGATACCAGTTATCTTTGGTTTTTATTGTTTACTACCAGAAAGAGCCGGCTTCGCCTGGGTATATTTCATCTATTTCATTTAATGTTTCTGTGTGTCGTTGCAGAGAGAAAGTCAATGCAGCTGACAGAAGTTGATTTTTACATTCATTTTTTCAATCCCCATTGGCTTGGGAGTGGGAGGGGGCATGACCTGACCGGGTCAGGGGCGTGGTTTACTGGGACCTTCGGGGGGGGTGCTTTTAAGTCCTTCTTTTCAGGGTGCCCTGAATTATAGGTCAATGCCATGGTAATTTATGAGGAAACACAGCGGGTAGCAGTGGAAGAAAACATTGCTTTGCACGGGTATATTTAATCTAATCTTCATTTAAAGTTTCTGTGTGTCATTGCAGAGAGAAATTCACCCTCCCACTCACCCCTGCAGATGACAGAAGTTGATTTTTACCTTCAATTTTTCAATCTCCATTGGCTGCGGAGTGGGAGGGGGCGTGGCCTAAGTCGGGGGCGTGACGTAGCGAGACCTGGGGGGGTTTAAGTCCTTCTTTTGAGGTTGGCCAGATTTACAGGTCGATGCCATGGTGATTTATGAGGACACGCAATGGGTAGCAGTGGAAGAAAACATCTTTTATTACTACTGAACGGTCTTAGTCTAAAATTTGTGTATTTCACCTATTTGATTTAATGTTTCTGTGTGTCGCTGAAGAGAGAAAGTCAATGCATGCAATCCCCATTAACTGTGGAGTGGGAGGGGGCGTGCCCTCACGGGGGGGGGCGTGGTTTAGCGGGACCTTGGGGGGATTCCTTTTAAGTCCTTCTTTTGAGGGTGGTCTGAATTAAAGGTCGATACCATGGTAATTTATGAGGACACTCAATGGGTAGCAGTGGAAGAAAACATCTTTTATTACTACTGAACAGTTGTAGTCTAAAATTAGTCTATTTCATCTAATGTTTCTGTATGTCGTTGCAGAGAGAAGTTCACCCTCCCACCCCTGCAGCTGACAGAAGTTGATTTTTACCTTCATTTTTTCAATCCCCGTTGGCTGCGGATTGGAAGAGGGCGTGGCCTGACAGAGTCGCGGGCGTGGTTTAGCGAGACCTGGGGCGGGGGTTTTAAGTCCTTCTTTTGGGGGTGGCGTGAATTACAGGTCGATGCCATGGTAATTTATGAGGACACGCAATGGGTAGCAGTGGAAGAAAACATCTTTTATTACTACTGAACTGTCTTAGTCTAAAATTAGTCTAAAACATAAGTTATATTTATGGTAACTGGAATACCTTTAACAGTTTCAGTGAATAGAAATGGCTGGGTTATTACCTGAGCTCCTCAGCTGGCTGCTAATTACCTGGCTGTGTTGTTATGGAAACCTGCCCTCCCTGTGTGTGTCGGTGCAGAGAATGACAGTTGGGGTTTAAAACCCAAGCTCCCAGGCTAATATTGGCTAATGGAGATCATATTTTGGGAAAATCTCGGGAACGGTACGTCATAGAGAGATGAGACCTGGTCTAAAACCTTCCCGGACACCTGATATACCTGTGTGCCGACAGACGGACAGACAGACAGACAGAAACCCATTTTTATAATATTAAGAGATATGCAAAGTGGAAAGGGATTTGAACTTTTAATCGTTTTTTTTTTTTTAAATATTTTTAAAAAATGTTTCTTACTTTATTTTTAGCCATCATAGGGGACTTGAACATGCGATCATTAGATCGCTTCTACTATTGACTGTAAAGGTTTGCCATTGTACTCTGTGGCATATCTGCTGTGATCCTACAGGGATCAATACAAACTTTAACTATGAAGAATTTCCAACTCATTTTTAAGCCACAGCATTTCAGAGTACGACATCGCTGTTTGTAACCAGGAAGCCTGTCAGTATTTCATTCTGCCCAAGTGTTTTGCTCAGGATATCCATTGCTACTATATTTCTTAAAAAACACACCAGAATAATAATAAACCACAATAAGTTCACAAACTGTACCTTGCCTGAGATAATAGATAACCAAGTTCAGTCGCGCCTCAGGAATAACATCAACCAAGGGTGGAAGTACCTGCAAAGCACCCTCCCCAGCACGAAACACCACCTGACAAAATATATACAGATATATATTTTTTTAATTATATGACTAAAGGAAAAAAAAAAAACACCACATGACACACACCATTACTAATTTTAACTACAACAACTTACAAGGTTGTGTTTAATTAGCTCCTTGGCAAATTCAAATGAGGATAATGTATTGTCCATTAAACTTTTTAATTCTGCCTGTAACAGAAACAAATGGAACATAAAAATGGCAGTTACAGGTAAAACAATACAACAGTAGTAGCAGTAATAATAAAACCATGGAGCAATACTTTTACTACTTACAGCTCTGTTTATAGAGACTGTGCTTATATATCAAAATACCCTTATTTGTAACAAATATAAAATGCGTGTGCATTTTGCTTTTGTGCTTAAAAAGTCACTCATTTCAACAAGCTCTGTATAGATCAACAGTACAATTGAACTTTAGAGTTTCTTATTACAGAAACATGCCTCTTTCTTCACTTATCAGCCACTTCTTCACCTCTCCACTGCCTCCTGAGCTGATCACCAGCTCTAAATTCACTGGTAAATTTTGTCTTCAGAGATGCAGAGAGAAGATGGATAATCAGATCAATGTGGGAATCAGGTTACAGGTGCTGCCTATAGAAGTCTATGGTGAGTGGAAATTAGAGATAGAGGCTGCAGAGGTGTAAATGCCTGATAAACACAGAAAATGTCAAATAATGGTCAGAAATAGTGTTATTCCTCATGTACATCTGAAAAGACCGTAGTTTTCAAGGAATACACTGATTGCCTAACTGTATTATAGGCCATGTAAAGTTGCCTGGTACTACCAGTTAGCAATATTCACTCCCAGCGTTCAGACCTACACTGATCACACACAAGGTCTGTCCCCAACCGTTTATACCCAGTGAACCACATTGAGAACTGAGTAAGCAACATTCAATGTGACCAATGTGTACATCTTTTAATTAATAGGACCTGTGCATGGTACGTTTTAGGTGTTGGCCACCTCAGCAACGGTCCCACCCAGCGTGCAGCAAAGTCTCTCTGCGCCCCTCGTCAGATTGGAAGGAAGAGAGAGGTACTATACTCCTATTATCTATTAAAGGGGACATGCAGGTAATTAGTGCAGCCACCGCATTTCAATGAGAGGTGGAGATAGATGCGTTACATAACATGACATGTTCCTCTCTTCGGAAGTCCTACATCCACACGTCCTTGTCATGTCCCTCAGTCTTAATGACAGGTCTGCAGTCCAGGATGGGGGAGGGGCTGAGGACGAGGCCAGAACTATTTGTCTCCCTGGTGCATGCACAGATAAGGGGATTCAGGAGTTTGAAGGATAGTTCTGGTCCGAATAACAGCACCTTCTCCACCTGGGGAAGTGACATGCCCATCTATAAATCCAACTAACCTGGTATTCTGACTGATGGACAGGATATCAGCAGATGTGGGATTGCCAAAGAAAGAAGCGTCATGTAATCAGGTTTTGTAAAATGATACATATAACTTCATATTACCTACAGTCAGACTGCAAATGCCTCAGGATTAAAGGGGTATTCCCATCTCACAGATGTAGTTTGTATAGTTAGATATAGCCATACCAATATTATTACTAATAGAATGTATTTATATAAAATGTACCGTTTGGAAGATTTTCCTATTTGTATATCCATTGTCCCACACACATCAGTCAGGCCGTTGCCCCTGGTTACGACCAACCCCGCGGCCATGTAGTAGTGATGGCCGGCTTGCTCCTTTTCAAACCCGCTCTGAGGTAACTGCTGTATTGTGAACACACATTGCATGAGCATGCGGAGACACATCTTAGGGTACTTTCACATCTGCATTTTGGACACTACCCGTCCAAAACGCAATGGTCAGGATCTGTCCAAAATACAGACTTTATAAACGGATCCTGCTCTATAGAGATGAATTGATCTTGGAGCAGAATTAGTTTCTCTGCATTTTGGAAGCGCAGACAAAAATGCTACAACCTAAGATGTGTCTGCGCATGATCATGTATAGGCATTGTCCCCACACACATCAGTCAGGCCGTTGCCCCTAGTTACGGCCACCGTGGCCATGTAGTAGTGGTGGCCGGCTTGCTCTTGTTCAAACCCGCTCTGAGGTAACTGCTGTATTGTGAACGCACATTGCATGAGCATGTGGAGACACATCTTAGGTTGTAGCATTTTTGTCTGCGCTTCCAAAATGCAGAGAAACTAATTCTGCTCCAAGATCAATTCATCTCTATGGAGCAGGATCCGTTTATAAAGTCTGTGTTTTGGTCAGATCCTGACCATTGTGTATTGGACGGGTAGTGTCCAAAACGCAGATGTGAAAGTACCCTAAGATGTGTCTCTGCATGCTCATGCAATGTGGGTATACAATACAGCAGTTACCTCAGAGCGGGATTGAAAAGGAGCAAACCAACCACCACTACTACATGGCCACGGTGGTCGTAACGAAGGGCAACGGCCTGACTGATGTGTGTGGGACAATGGAAATACAAATAGGAAAATCTTCTAAACGGTACATTTTATATAAATACATTCTATTAGTAATATTGGTATGGCTATATCTAACTATACAAACTACATTTGTGAGATGGGAATACCCCTTTAAGCTGAGTAATTATTCCAGTTACTGCTGTATCCACCAGTCACATGTATTATAATGATTGTCAGCGTAGTATACCGTGTCAGTTACCAGACACCACTTTTCTACTGCTGTATTCTGCTGTTGCAGTGGGTATTCACAGTAACTTGTAGAGTATTTATTGTTGTACAATAGCTTCTTAGATGCGTTACAGAGATCCCATAGTGTCCTTCTTCGGTAGAATATGCCTAGCACATGATATATACCTCTTAAGATCATGTGGAAAACTCGGATTGGGTTTTCATATTCCTGGCATCATAAAATAACAGTTCTAATAAATAAAATAATACTCTTTATGTATTTGTATATTTATTTCCATTCAATTATCAATCGAAACTCATTTATTTCACATTTCATTTGGTAATATCTGTGTCCAAGCTAGCAAGTCTCATGAGTAAGACAGTACCCAATATATATCCAATATTTGTTTCCAACTGTCAATCAAATCTCATTTGTTTCATATTCCATCTGATATCTGGCATGTCTACATCATACAGCATTTGCATCTCTAATTTCACATACATACCGTTTCCACTCATAATATATCCTGCTACTCAATCTGATAATCCGGCATCTTCTCATATATTTTATTAAATGTAGTTAATTATAATCACGACGTCACCCCCTTTATATCTCAGTATCAACTCCATCATCCTAGACACCATTTTACTGAAATGTGAACTGTCCTGTACTCCACTTGATATTTACCATTACTCAAGACTTGCTAGGCAGGATGCCGAATTATCAGATGGAATATAAAATAAACAAGATTTGATTGATGAGGATATTAGTTTATAAGAACTGTTATTTTATGATGCCAGAAATGCCAGGAATATGGGAATAGCCCATCTTGGTTTACCACATGGTCTGAAGAGGTTATATATCATGTGCCAGGCCTATAACCATAGATTCTACTGAAAGAGACTGAAGTCTCCGAAAAGGTGCCTAGGACGTCATTACACCAGCAACTAATACTCACCTATTCCAACCTATTTATACAAGTCCCTGTTAATATCCACTGCAACAGCTCGGCCACTGAAAGAGCTAGTGCTGGAATACTATGCTGTCAGTCTACTGTGGGTGAGATCCATTGTTATATTTGAGAAGTGAAGCTGCAGTGTAAAGTACAGCATTATAATACATCATTGTGACTGGTGGATACAACAGTAATTAATTACCTCAATCCTGAGGCTCATGAGGTGCTGGCAGAAAACGCTAGGAAGACCAAAACCGCTGGCATTTACAGTTCGACTACAATAAGTAATATGAAGTTGTATTTGTCACTTTACAAAACTGTGAATGGCATTTAATATATAATTATCCCCTTATAAGTCCAAGGTCTGACATCTGCTACTGGAGTAACTAGAGCTGTATTTGAAGGGAACTCAGTGCTCCAGACTAAAAAAAAAAAACCAAGGAGCCATTGGCTCCTAACCTGAAAAATTTAGGAGCCAAATAAAATTTTTAGGCGCCAAATTTAAATACATAAAATTATAACGTCCGGCCCTTACTAGAATTGTCCTATGCTATTTTTTGGGGGGACAAGGTGACTAAAACAGTGAATTGTGAGGTTTTATTTATTTATTTTTCTTTTACATGTTCACTGTATAGGATCTTTTTTTTATATTTTAATAGTTTGGACTTTTTGGACATTTATTAATATATTTTATATGTAAAATTGAGAAATGGGGTGATTAATGGGCCATTCAGACGGCCGTAGTATTGTGGATCCGCAAAAATATACGGATCTGCAATACCACGGATGCCGCCCGGCCTGTGTTCCGCAATTTGCCGAACATGGCCGGGCGTCCTGATCAAAATGCCTGTTCTTGTCTTCTGTTGCGGACAAAAATAGGACATTTTCTATCATTTCTTGCGGAGCCGCGGCTAGGCAAGTTCACAAGCCGCCCATTTAAGTGAATGCAGCCGTATCTATGCTGCAAAATTGCGGAATAGATGCGGGCACGTTCACACAGTTGTATATATATTAATATATTGGTGGGTTTTGTTTTTTTTTTTTACTTTTTATTTAATAATTATTGGCCCCATCAGTCCTCAGATCAGCCCAGCGTGCCCCCTTCAGACCTCAGGCCAGCCCAGCGTGCCCCCTTCAGACCTCGGGCCAGCCCAGCGTGCCCCCTTCAGACCTCGGGCCAGCCCAGCGTGCCCCCTTCAGACCTCGGGCCAGCCCAGCGTGCCCCCTTCAGACCTCGGGCCAGCCCAGCATGCCCCCTTCAGACCTCGGGCCAGCCCAGCGTGCCCCCTTCAGACCTCGGGCCAGCCCACAGTGCCCCCTTCAGGCCAGCCCACAGTGCCCCCTTCAGGCCAGCCCACTTGTGCCCCCTTCAGGCCAGCCCACTTGTGCCCCCTTCAGGCCAGCCCACTTGTGCCCCCTTCAGGCCAGCCCACTTGTGCCCCCTTCAGGCCAGCCCACTTGTGCCCCCTTCAGACCTCAGATCAGCCCACACTGCCACCATCAGAATAAAATAAAAAAAATCTCTCACCTGTCCTGCGCCGCGCCTCCGCTCCGGTGTCCGGCGCTCCTCAGTCTCCGGCGCTGCACTGTCAGCTGACTGCATGCAGCGTCAGGTCAGAGTGCGCGCATGTCTGCATGTCTCCATGTTCTCTGATACTAGGCTGCGCAGTAGCAGTATCAGTAGGTGCCGATCGGGTCCAGGCGCAAATGGCGACAAGACTAAAAAGTCAAAAGCCATTTGTCAAATCTAAGTCGCATTTGCGACCATTTTGGTCGCCATCTGGAGCCCTGGAACTTTGATTTAAACATTGACTTTGGACTGGATTATGTGGTTAGATGTCAGCTGTTTTCTGCGCTATATATAAGATCATAATTATTCATGATTGATCAGATCTCGATTATTTGAGTGGTTATATGGTGGGATGCAATAATAGAAGATTACAGCTAGGGCCCAGAGTTGAGTTCTGAGAAAACTATTCCTGGCATTTGATTAATAATTGCATATTTTTTAACAAGATTACTGTAGGATGTGCATGAACTTTGTACATCTTGATTTTAATTTCAGTTAGCTTTTATTCTGTCTGTTCTGGTATTATTACATACTGTTTGACCTAGAGATCAGATCTCATTTATTCATTGTCATTTTACATTCCCTGGAGATGCCAAGGTTGATCTATACACTTGATCATGCAGCTATTGGTGGCATAGTTGAATTGCTCACTTATTAAGTCTACAATAACTGCTAAGTAAAGGAGTATTCCCACTTACTGATCCACTTTGGGGGCTCAAACTACTGGGACCCCCACAGATCACACATGCTTCCTTTGGTACCATAAGCTTTGAATGGAGAAGCAGCAGACGAGCATGAGTGTCATTCCATTCCTGCCAACTCCAACAGTTATGGGGGTCCCAGCAGTCAGACACATTTATCACATAACTAGTAGAAGGTTGCTGAATATCCATTTATTGTATATTCTACGAGACCATTTGCATCCTTACTTCAGCTGCTTTTCCATTGTAGAGACGAAAGTGATTACATGCTTTCAGATTGAGGGCGATAGTACTGTCAGGAACCTGCTGTAGATATACTGCAAGGACCTCTTGTGACACATCGTAATAATCAAGTTTATAGTAGCAAAGAGCGACATAGACATTCAATGCAAGGAAATCCCTGCAAAGAAAATAAAAATTAAACACTTAATATACAGAAGCAAACAAGAATTTATGTTACCAGGACAATTAACCATACTCATGCCACTGAAACCCGAAGCACACCATTATAAATCTGAAATACCTGCTAGTCTAAATGGGTTCCAAGGTAGAAAAGACAAGGCTCGGAGTGGTGCAGTTATTATATACATAAGAAGCAATTTTCTCCTGTTATTACCTGTTTTCTAATAATATTCTCTTGTAGATATCTATTGCTTCCTGATAATGAGATCTCATGTAGTGTATGGAGGCCAGGCTCAGCTGATCCTCAATAATATCCTGCAAGTTCTGGTGAAAGACCATCAGCCTCTTCTCATCATTGAACTATTGTAAGAGATAACATGTTTAGTTACGAGACAGACATGGAAGGAATTTGCTACAGCAATGGCTCATTTTCCAATCTGCAATACTGTTAAAAGGAGATCAACCTTTCTGCTCAATGTACACGAGGCTGGAATGACACAGACTTTATATTAAAGGGAACCTGTCATCAACTTTATACTGCCCGTACTAAAGGCAGCATAAAGTAGAGACAGGTGAGTTGATTTCAGTGGTCTGTCATTTATAAGTTAAAAGTAAGTGGTTTCTGAGAACCAACATCACAATCATTGCAGATTGGGCATGGAAAAAAGTCATGGCCAGCTGAGAAGACTCCTGGTTATTCATAAATTCCTACTCTCCCTGCCACCTGCTGATGACTGACAGTCTTCTACCTAGTTTTCTCCCTTTCTCTCTAGGAGAGAACTGCCAGTCATCAGCAGATGGGCGGGAGAGCAGGAGATTAGGAATAACCGTGACTCTTCTCAGGTAGATTTGACTCTTTTCAAGGCCTGGGCTGCAATGATTGATGCTGGTTCTCGGCAACTACTGACTATTAGCTCATGAGTGACACACCGCTGAAATCAGCATTTCTGTCACTATTTTATGCTGCCCTCAGTGAGGTCAAGATAAAGTTGATGACATTTTCCCTTTAAGTATAAAAGATACATGTACATGAAACACAATGGGGGAATTTATTAAGACTGGAGTAAAAATACACTGGTGTAAGATGTGTCAAGTTTAGTGGCACATCTCTTAAAAACCGATATATAAGCATTAATAAATTTCCCCACATTGGCTTAAAGGCTATGTACACCTTTGGGGCATTTTTATGATTGCATTTCACTCATTTTTGGCTAAAATCATTTTTTCTTTTAAATCAGATAAATTTTTATTGAAAGAAAAATGACTTTCTCTTTTCTTTTTGTAAACACAATACAGTAATAACAAGACAATAAAGTGCAGTTCAGGATTATATCACAGAGCCTGTATGGACGGTTGACAGCGGGTTACAAATAGAGGCTCATACCTTACATATTCAAGGTAAAGCAATATAAGGGGAATAGGACTACACAGCAAACAGTCAACCCACCCCAACATCCCTACATTTCAACAAAAGAGTTACAGCAGGACCAGACAACACAAAATGCACCTCCTCCGCCCATGGCCAAAGGAGAGAGAAAAAGGGGAAAAAAAAAAAAAAAAAAAAAAAGGAAAAAAAGGGGGGGGGGTGGCTTTATCATGAATGACAATACTTCTCCTGGAATGGGGGAAATTCGCTTCTTGTACATATCATACCTTTCACACCCTCTATACCCCCAATCGTTGTGGAACACAGAGTCTAGTAAGCGCTAGCCATTGACTACAAACTCCAGAGTTATCAATCCATTGTCCCCAGACTGCTTCAAATTTGGAGATACAATTTCTTTTAAGATACACACCCCTCTCTAGACGAATCACCTTGTTCATTCTTGCCACAAATTCCTCTATAGTAGGAGAATGGGGCTGAATCCATTTAGCAGCAATCGTTTTCCGAGCCTGATACAACAGTCTGTTAATACCAATAACAATAGGAGAGTGTATCCCCTCAGAGTCAAAGATACCAAGAAGACATAATTTGGGATTAGGAGAGAGACGGGTTACATATACTTTATTAATAATTTGAACCACCCCACTCCAATAAGTATGGAGAGCTGAGCAAGACCACAGCATATGTAATAAATCAGCCTCAGGGTGCTGACACTTTGGGCAGTTGGAATCCATTCTATACCCAATTTTAAACAGAAAAGCAGGAGTTCTATACACCCTATGAATCAGGTACAGCTGAGATAATCTAGCAGCTTCACTCAGTGAGAGCTGAGGTGTTCTCTCCAAAGTGTGATCCCATTCTTCTGTGGAAAGCCCACCCACGTCTCTCTTCCATTTGTCCCTGACTGTGAGAGGAAAGGCCTTCAAGAACTCCCCATGTATCGCTCCATATGCCACTGAGATGGCTCCCCTGGACACTGAAGCTGACACAGTAGAGGTTAAAACTGAACAGGAAGAGTATGATAAAGGCAACAATTTCACTTGAGCATCAATTGCATGTCGGAGTTGCAGATATTTATAAAAATGTGTATTAGGTATCATAAATTCAGAACATAACTGCTGAAATTGCTTAAGGACACCTTGAGAATATAGATGAGAAAGATTCCAAATTCCCAATTTTTCCCACCCAGAGAACCCCTCAAGAGAAGATATCTCTGGTAACTTCGGATTATGCCATATTGGTGATATATCTAAGAAGCCTGTCACTCCCATTACCTCCTTAGCCTTTTTCCACACTCTACGCATTAGTTGGAAGGTTGGAGCAGTGTCAAATGGAGAGGCCACTTCTCCCTCCAGCACCACTAGCGGAGGGGATCTCCCAATTGCCCACTCTACCAGTCTAGCACTACTATTCGTCCCACCCAGTATGTGCCATCCCCTGAAGTGCTGCAATTGAGAGGAAAGAAAGTACATAAAGGGATTTGGGAGTGTGAGTCCCCCATCATCCTTTTTCCTCTGGAGCGTCTCATACCTTATCCTATGAGAACCGGACTTCCATAGCAGGTGTCTAAATATCTGCTGAGCCTTATAGAAAAGATGCATTGGAAGCCATATTGGGGAATTATGCAGCAAGTATAGTAGTTGCGGCATCAGTACCATTTTAATTAGGTTACCTCTACCTATAATGGACAGAGGTAATTTGTGCCAGGCCGAAACTTTAATTTTGAATTTAGCTAGCAAAGGGGTGATGTTATAAAGAGCATACTTATGTAGGTCAGTAGACACCTCTACCCCAAGATACTTGAAGGAAGAAACAACCTGCAAATTGGTGTGGGAAAGATCAGTATCATGAGGTAGTGGGGATAGTGGTAGTATCACTGATTTATTCCAGTTAATTAGCAAACCAGAGTGTTTACCAAATTCTGAGATCAGTGACATAATTGGATTAATGGAGTGGACAACATCAGTAACATAAAGCAACATGTCGTCCGCATAAAGCGAAACCCTCTCTTCCAAAGCCCCTCTTTGAAATCCAGAAAACACTGAGGTAGAACGCAGGATACACGCCAGAGGTTCAACAGCTATGGCAAAGAGGAGGGGAGACAAGGGACAGCCCTGTCGGGTTCCCCTCCTCATTGCAATTTCAGGGGAAAGGTCACCATTAACACGAATCCGAGCTCTAGGTTCAGTATATAATAGCCTAACCCACTGCATAAATCTCGGACCGAATCCTACTTTAGACATCACTGCCCACAAGTACTCCCACTCGACGCTGTCAAAGGCTTTTGCAGCGTCGAGGGAGAGCACTGCACAGCCGCCGTCCCTTTCTCTATCCATCTGCAAGTTAAGGAACAAACGTCTAAGGTTCAGAGATGTAGACCTGGCAGGCATAAAGCCACACTGGTCCTCATGGATCACAGTAGTGATGACAGTCATTAACCTATTAGCTAGAACCTTAGCTAGAATTTTAACATCAACTGTTAGTAACGAGATTGGACGATAGGAATCTACGGAAGTCAAATCCTTACCTGGTTTTGGTATCACTACTACTATTGCCTCTCTCATCGACCCAGGCAGAATCCCAGTGCGCAATGAGTCGTTAAACACATCCAGAAGATGTGGAAGCAAAAGCTCCTGATGCTTCTTATAAAATTCCCCAGGTAAGCCGTCGCTACCCGGAGATTTTTCATTTGGAAACGATTTCAGGGCAAGTTCCAACTCTTCCAGAGTGATATCTTGGTCTAACTCAAGTCTATTCTCTTCAGACATCACAGGCATAGCAATACCATTCAGATACAGATCCCTCTCCTCAGAGCTCACCGTAAGCTTAGAGGAGTATACATCCTGAAAATGTGTGTAAAAGGCTTCCAAGACCTCTTTCTCAGCAGTAACTAACCTACCCTGACTATCCCGAATCGATAAAATACGTGAGGGACCAGCTTGTGATTTAATAATGGTAGCCAGTAAATGACCAGCACTTTCCCCTTCAGTGAAAAACCTTTGTGTTTTGAAAAAATGCTTATCAGACGCTTTGACCTCCAGATGCTCCTTCAGTAATTGCTGGGCTTCCTGCCACCTAGCTGCATTCTCAATCGAAGGAGAAGCCACATAACTACTTTCAGTAGACAAGACCCTATTAGAGAGCTCCACCGTCAGGGCTTTACTTTTAGTCTTATGAATACTAATATGTTTTATATATATCCCTCTAATGTAGGCCTTCATTGTGTCCCACACTGTTGAAACCGAGGCCGATCCTGCGTTTACACTAAAAAAATCCTTGATAGCATTGGGCACAGTCGGACCCGTGTCCACCAACTGAAGCCAGAAAGGGTTCAGTCTCCACAATGGTCTGATCACTCGTCTCCCATCTCCCCAGACCATTCTTACCAACAACGAGGAGTGGTCAGAGATACTACGTGGGAGATATTGTATCTCCTTTATACATGTCATCAGAGATGGAGACCCTATGGCTAAATCAATTCTGGACAATGAGTTGTGAGAAGAGGAATAGCAAGAGTATTGCTTATCATGTGGATGAGATGTCCTCCAGAGATCACAGAGGTCTACTTCTTTCAGAAGTCGTGCCAGAGAGGTCGAGGTAGCAGCCATACCACTCACCAAACCATGTTTATCCAAAGCTTTATCCAAATACATGTTGAAATCACCAATCAACAAAAGCGGTAAATCAGGAGATTGGGAGGTGAAGGTAAGTATTGTCTTCAATATTTCGCTAGAATAAGGAGGAGGGATGTACACTGCCACCAGCAAAACAGTAAAATGAAATATGGTACAATTAAGGCAGATAAATCTCCCGTCAGGATCAATGAAGGAGTCTCTAAGGGTAAATGGTATGTTCCGGTGTACAAGTATGCTAACCCCCCGTGCATGGAGTGGAATATGTAGAGTGGAATTCATGAGACATCCATGCTTTGTGTAACAGATGTGTTTTATCAGCAGTAAGATGAGTTTCGGATAAACATAGGATAGCTGGCTGATATGACTGCAGGGCATGAAAGACAGCATGACGCTTAGATGTATGCCCCATACCTCTCACATTCCATGCAATGATATTAAGTGACTCCATCATGAGAACTTACATAGCAATGACCCTTCAACACTCCACCCACTCCAGGAGAGACAAAAAACCACCTGTTAGAAAGGAACAAAAAAACAAAAGGAAAAAAAAGGTCCGTCCTGCTGAACTCCAAGTCCCACCCTCCCGCCCCAAACAGAGCGTAATACACATCAGACATTTCTCCCTAAGCAGAGAATCTGGGGGAAGAAAAATCCCAACCCAGCAATATGAGCAGGAACTAATACAAAATTAAAGCGAACACAATGAACCGTAAGGTGCAACAACCTGGCACATTAGGATATATATTAACCTGCCTCAATAGACTAGACACTGTGTCTTAAGATCAATTTTCCCTCCTCCCTCAACACAAGTATCTCTTCTGCAAAAGTATAGAAATAGTACTAAGGCTACGGAACAAAGCTAGAGTACATCATAAATACCACTTGGTAGAATGAAAGAAAAGTTCAGGATGTGCCTCGTAGTTTCCTCTCGTTAGCATCCAACCACTGACAAGCCTCCGATGGATGATCAAACATGTATGTGGTATTGTCCACCACAACCCGGAGGCGCGCAGGATATATCATCGAGTACGGCACCTGCAGAATCCGGAGCCGTTTCTTGATGTCTAGAAATTGTGCACGTCTTTTCTGTACATCCGCCGAGAAATCTGTAAACAGCGATATACGACTCCCATCAATGGCGAGATCTCCACAGTCCCTCGCCTTTCGCAGGATCGTGTCCCGGTCTCTGAAGTGCAGCACTTTAATTAAGACAGGTCGTGGTGACGCCCCCGGTGGTGGAGGGCGAAATGGCACGCGATGCGCCCTCTCAATTGCAAATAAAGGTGACAAATTTTTCTTTCCAATCGTGTTCAGCAGCCAGTTTTCAAGAAATTCCACCACATTTGGCCCCTCCGCCCGTTCAGGAACTCCAATAATTCGGACATTGTTGCGTCTCAGCCTATTTTCCATGTCATCTGACTTAGATATGAGTAGGGAGACATTATGTATAACTCGCTGCAGGTCCCTTTTGACTGGCGGCATCTGGTCTTCCACCGTGCTCAATCTGCTCTCCATCTCACCAATCCGTTCTTTGACCTGCCTTATATCTTGTCTGATCAGTAAGATGTCCTCCTTGAGGCTGCCAACATTAGTATTGAGTGAAGTTAGTGCTAAATTACACTGCGTCACCGCAGCAAACACATCTTTAATGGTAGGATCAGCGTCCAAGGCCTCACTCACGTGGTCCTCAGGATTGTCTGCCATGGACTCCGGAGGCGAAACTGCAACGTGATCATCGACATCAGGAGAAATAGATTGAGCAGGAATCTCCCGGTCAGTAGCATTGCTCGGTCGGGAAGAGGATCGGGCATACTTCTCCAGCCGCGCGGCCACCTCCGAGATCTTAGCGGGGTTCCCGGCGCCATGTTGCTTAGCCGGAGTAGCAAGGCCGTCGACGTTGCCATCCTTGTCTTTGGTCTTTTGGCGCGGCATGTCGGGTCCACAGGACGAGGGAGGTAAGTAGAGATGGTCCAAAAGTTAGGACTTGCAGGATTGATCTGGATGAGGCAGGTAGAAGGAGGCTTTACAGGATTCACAGCCAGGAGCTCGGCACCATGCGTCTGCTCACATACCCAGTCAGGCCACGCCCCCCTAAAATCATTTTTTCAATTGGTCTTTATTAAAAATGTTAAGCCGTTTCTGAGATACAAGAGTTAAAAAAAAATCAGTCTGTTTGCAAGCTGTTACTTTCTCTTTTTTTTTTCCTTTTAAGGAAATCTGTCACCAGGATAATCGCTACTGAAGTAAAGCCATGGCCTAATAGCTCTTAGTACCTTATTTCCAGATGTACCTTTGTTTCAGCAATAGATGTTTTCTATCTTGTGAAAATCCAGTTTATTTGGTATGCAAATGAGTCAGTAAGGTGCCAAGAGGGGCGTCATTCTTGCAGGAAGGAGCCCAGGCACGCCTCCTGCTAGTGCCCAAGCCCGCCCTCATGCTAGGAGCAGGAAAAGGGGGCGGGGTTATGGCTTGAATGTGATGTAGGAGGCGTGCCTGGGCTCCTTCCTGCAGAATGACGCCCTTACTGGCTCATTTGCATACCAAATAAACTGGATATTCAGAAGATAGAAAACATCTATTGGTGAAACAAAGGCACATCTGGAAATAAGGTACTAAGTGCTACTAGGCTGTGGCTTTACTTGGATAGCGATTATCCTGGCGACAGATTCCCTTTAAAGGAAAAAAAAAAGAGAAAGTAGCAGCTTGCAAACAGACTGATTTTTTTAACTCTTGTATCTCAGAAACGGCTGAACATTTTTAATAAAGACCAATTGAGTTTACCACATAAGACAAGGACAAGGCCAACTCTGCTACCTGCAGACAAGATAGATACAGGGTGGTAAAGAAAAATGCTAAAACGATGGCCTGGTGACTGCAAAGGTAGCACATTGATGATCAACACAATTAAACCAGGCATAATGCCTGGCCTGGTAGGGTTGATTTTTCTGAGTAAAACGATACCGATACCGGTCCTCTGTTAAGCTGTTGCTTAGAAAATTTAAATTTTATCAATGTCTTAATAAATTGACAGCTGAAATGCAGAGTGTAAAAGTAAATTCCTTATTAAAAGTACCCTGTCTGACTCAGGAAGAAGTGGAGTGGTGTCTTAAAAAGATTAAAATAGACAAATAGCCGGAACCAGATGGCATACACCCCCGCATCCTTAGACAATTAAATAATGTCACAGGCAGACCCTTATTTCTGATATTTAAGGTCTCTATATTGATAGGGAGCGTTCCACGGGATTCACGCTTAGCAAATGTGGTTCCAATGTTCAAAAAGGGGTCACTAACAGAGCCCGGAAACTATAGGCTGCTAAGTCTGTTGTGGTTAAACAGTTTGAAGGTTTTCTAAGAGTTGCTATCTTGGAGTATCTCAATGAAAATAAGCGAATAACGCCGTATGAGCGTGGCTTCATGAGGGATCGGTCATGTCAAACTAATTTTATCAGTTTCTATGAGGCGTAAGTTCTACATTTGACCGCTGCAAATCAATGGATATCATATATCTAGACTTCTCAAAAGCATTTGATACTGAGAATAAGAATGCTTGGACTGGGAGAAAATGTCCGTATGTGGGTAAGTAACTGGCTCAGTCATAGAAAACAGAGGGTGATTATTAGAAGGGGCATAGATGCCCGTGATGAGAACATAGTCCTGCCACTTTACAAATCACTAGTCAGACCACACATGGAGTACTGTGTACAGTTCTGGGCTCCTGTGAACAAGACAGACATAGTAGAGGGGTCAGCAGAGGACAACTAAAGTAATAAATGGAATGGGTGGACTACGGTAAACCTGTATAAATACATCAGGGGTCAGTACAGAGATCTCCCCCATGATCTGTTTATACCCAGGACTGTGGTGATGGTGAACTCACTAAAAGAGTTCAAGAGGGGCCTGGATGTATTTCTGGAGTGTAAAATATTACAGGTTATAGTTTGATTTTTGGATAAGGGTGGATGATCCAGGGAGTTATTCTGACTGCCTGATTGGAGTCGGGGTGGAATATTTTGCCCCTAAAATGAGGAAAATTGGCTTTTACCTCACAGTGTTTTTTTGCCTTCCTCTGGATCAACTTGCAGGGTAACATGTTAAACTTGATGGACAAGGGGTCAGCGAGCCCCAACCCTGAGTGAATGTGAGCTCAGTCCACTGCTCCATTCACTTTACATGAGATGGCCCCCAGGTGAATGCTGTAAAAATTAAAAAAAAAAAAAAACTGAGCAAGCACTCTACGGGGTAGATGTAGGGGGAGGTTGGTAGTCAGGAGGTTCAGGAAAGTGAGGTAGCTAGAAAGGGGGTTAAAGGGAAAAGTGCCAGGGAGGCTAGCCCAGATCTGACACACCCCAACAAGTTTGCAAGTTTGGCAGATGAGGGGGATGCCAGTTCAGGGAGAGCACTGTGTCATGCTCTGGTGTGGAGGGAATAGCCACACCAAGCGTACGAGGGAAGGGAAAAGACCAAAACCAGGGAAACGGTCACCTCCTGCAGGGAACCCTGAAACTAGGCCCTGACTGACTACCAGTATGAACAAGCCTTAGTTGTAGGAGAGTTCATACACAGGAACCTAATAATAAAAACCCTGCAGCTAGTGATGCCAGGAAAGAGTCACTCCG
>ONZH01023620.1:0-25739 GCA_900303285.1 Rhinella marina | reverse complement strand
GGTCCCAGCGGTGGGACCCGCACCTATAAGACAATGGGGGCATATCCTAGCGATATGCCCCCATTGTCTAAAATGAGAATAACCCTTTAATTGGCAATTTGCCACATTAATTAATGACACTGAAAAACTTAAATATCCCATAGGAAAGAAGGGTTATCCAGCTACTGAGGAAGGGGAAGTTATATCCCCGAAACGCATTTAGCGATACTGGATACCCGGTGACTAATATAACAAGGAAGGCAGCGCTGCTATTAGGAATAAAGGAGTGGACACTGACCGCAAAAAAACTATAAGGAATTGCTACAAGTTATTCGAGAAAATCATCTGTTACACGGCCTCCTCACTCTCAGCGCGCGCAGAAGATTTGAACGGGACCCACGTGGGACGTCTTACCTTTGGCTGTAAAAGCGAGCGCTCCACAAGACATCGTGCTGCCTGAATGCACAGACGCTGTATCTCCTGCTGAAGAGACGTGCACATGGCGTTGCAGGAGGAAACAAATACCACTTCAAGGAGGGGTAAAGTAAAAAGTACAAAGCCCACTGTACATGATTTTATTTTATTATATTACTACCAGGATTTCTACATCAAGAGATTCTACTACGGGGCACAAATAAGCCATCTAAACAACATCACTAAGACATTGTCACAAATTTCCACCATAGACTAAAAAACCTTTTTTTATAACATCCTTGCTTCTGCAGGACATTATATGTCTATTGTATGAAATCTTATCATAATGATAACGAGGACATTATTGAGTTCTTATTGATTATTCATCACTTTAGGTTCGGCATTTGATCTTTTATTTCATATCTGGTATTTGATCTTGTATCATTTTATATTTGGTATTTGATCTTGTATTATCTTGCATTATTGAATTTATAAACCTTTTACTTTGATAAGCTTTATCATCTCAAACATACTTACCTTCCACGGATATTAGTGTGCACAATCTTTATTCATTATTGTTTTGCTTTTATACTTTTGGATCAATTGGGCAAGATCCTTTGGTTGTAGCACCTTCATTCATGATTTGGGATTGGTGAGCCACTCGATTTTATATAATGTTCCAGCTCCAGAAGAAGATACCCAAGAGCTGAGACAGTCGGAGCGCTCTACAAAGGGAACTCTACCTGCCCACTACCGGGAGTAAAAAGATTGTGTGAATATATATATATCCTTTCTTGCATATAACCTGCCTTATTTAGTTAACCTCAGCAACGTTCAAGCCTTAGCACCTGGTCCTCGACCAAGCACCTTATCATGTTTGTTTTTCCCATTTTACCCAGCCTATGGACTGAGAGGACTTCTATTGTTGCTTCTAAGTGCCTTATCTCAGAGCTTTTCATGGATGATATGTATATTGCCAAAAGAGACTCTACCATTATGACACTTCAACTAATTATATATATATATATATATATATATATATATGTTATTCATGTTGTTGTTCCATTGTATTGCCATATTGTTGCACGTGCCTCATATTTGCTTATGTTTCTTAAAGTAGTCCTCCACCTGCCAAAGATCGCCGAGGCGGCTCACTTAAAGAGGGGGAGAATGTAATGGCCCAGACTGGTATGTGTGCAGGTGTCGGAGCTATTTCAGTATTTCTAGGTTCCATAGTCTTTTCCAGTCTAAAGGTAAAGGCCTGCATTCTGAAACTCTCCCTCATTCCTTAGTTTCCCCTATATGTGATCTCAAAACACTACCATCTGGTGTCTAAAGTTGGTATTGCACATTATACATTATTGTCTGCATTGCCTTATATTGCTGTACTCTCATTGGTTCCTTTTCATGCCATTTATGTTTTGGAGTGTGCTTGACCATGTGACCCCTATGCTATCTGTCAGCTGCCAATTACAGACCAGAGGATGTAGCTAGTTCCGCCCTCCTTTTCTCTAGGGAGTGAGCTGGAATATTCCAGTTAGATCTGGTTCTGTCACAGACCAGAGAGCAGTGTACAGCTCTCCTGCATATCTCAGCCGTCCATTCAGGCCTGAGGCCTAGTTATTCAGCCATTATCATCACCAGCACAGTTAACCCAGACTGTATCCAGGCAGCTTTAAGGATCATCACAGGTTCTTTCAAGTATTCAGTAGGACTACCTATATAAAGTTCCAGAACCTACTGTCTGACCTCTGAGCAGTTGAGGGTCACCCACTGAGGATCACTTCTACCCCGGCTTACACGTCCGGAAGGTTCATGCGTCTTGTCGCCAGAGTGCGAGGGCAGCGTCATTCTCTAAGTATTTCAAGTGCTCAAAGTTCTTTAGTCACCCATGCCTTGCTCAGCTGAAAGGACTAACCTATTGGATCAGGTCTGTACTTATTATACTATTACTACTCCCATCACCTCAAGTCAGCCTACGACTAAGCTCTTAAAGTTACAGCGCATTGTCAAGGCCACTCTACTCTACCGCTGTATCTATACCATCTTAACCTGGCTGTGTATCAGAGAAACTGTAACCTGTATAATATCTTGGTTCCTGCATTAAAGCAAACGTTATCCTTGACCCCTGGCATTGGTGTAATTATTGGTGCCATGTGAGAGGAGGGTAACGGGAACAATCTTGCAGCCAGGCAACCCTGGGAACAAGGCCGCCATAGTAACCCTCGTGCCCTTGATATCACCCGTGACAACCTTAAAGATACCCTGTCCCAGGATAGTACCCATGTGCAGCAGAGGGGCATGAAGGTCCTCCTTCCTCACCCAGGAGCGCTCTTTGGGACCGTAACCTTTCCAGTTGACAAGGAAGTAAGGAAGCCCCTTCGATATCTTAAAATCCAAGATCTCATCGACTTCATATTCTCTCTGCTGTTCCACTGTGACAGGTTTGGGAGGTGCTTTGTGGGTCGAGAACCTATTGAGGACCACAGGTTTCAGGAGTGAAGCATGGAAGACATTGGAAATGCGCAGAGAAGGAGGTAGAGCCAGCAGATAGGCTACCGGATTGATGACTTGGGTGATGGTGTAAGGACCAATGAATCCAGGGGCAAACTTCATCCTGGGTAACCGAAGACGGAAGAAGCGAGTAGAAAGCCAGACTTTGTCTCCTGGGGCCCATCGAGGAACTGTACATCTCTTCTTGTCTGCTTGAACCTTGTACCGAGCTGAAGCTTTTATTAGGTTAGTCCGTACTTCGGACCAGATGGTAGAAAACTTCTGGACCACAGAATTAGCTACAGGGACATCAGATGATGGCAGGGTCGGAAGACGGGGTAAACAGGGATGTTTACCGAAGTTGATGAAGAACGGAGATTTCTGGGTGGACTCTGGGTGAAATAAATTGTTGTGGGTGAACTCAGCCCAAGGTTGCAGTTCCACCCAGTTCTCCTGAGTAGGGGAAATATACAGTCTGAGAAATTTCTCCAGATCCTGGTTTACCCTCTCGGTTTGCCCATTAGACTGGGGGTGGTGGACTGTGGAAAAGTTCAGCTTGACGTTGATAAGTTTACACAGAGCTCGCCAAAATCGTGACATAAACTGGGTTACTCTATCGGACACGATTTCAAGAGAACAACCATGCAGACGGAAGATGTCTCGGATGAAGATAGAAGCGAGAACTGTTGCCGAGGGTAGACTTTTCAACGGTGTAAAATGAGCCATCTTTGAAAATCGATTGACCACGACCCAGATGATATCATACCCCTTAGAAGGTGGTAGGTCTGTGATGAAGTCCATGGAGATATGAGTCCACGGACTCTCTGGAATGGGAAGAGGGTGTAGAAGACCAATGGGACGTCCAGGAACCCCTTTGTGCTGGGCGCACACGTGACAAGCCACCACAAACTCTCGTACATCTTGAGGAAATGAAGACCACCAATAGTTCCTAGACAGTAGATCATGGGTCTTCTTGAACCCAGCATGTCCTGAGAATAGGGAGCCATGAGCCCATGCCAATAGTTTAGGGCGAGACTCCAATGGAACAAAAGTCTTCCCCGGAGGAGTGGTTTTAGGAATGGTGGCGGAGAGTAATATCTGCCTGGAGTCAATTATGTGTTTAGGATCAATACCTGGTTCCTTTTCCACGGCGTCAAATGATCTGGAGAGAGCATTTGCTTTGACATTTTTGGTGCCAGGATGGTAAGTGATTAATAAATCGAACCGGGAGAAGAACAGAGCCCACCGAGCTTGACGTGGGTTCAGTCGTCGGGCAGAATGAAGGTAAAGGAGATTCTTGTGGTCAGTGTATACCGTAATAGGATGCAGGGCTCCTTCCAGAAGATGTCTCCACTCCTCCAGTGCCAATTTAATGGCTAGAAGCTCCTTGCCCCCGATTCCATAATTCTTTTCAGAAGCGGAAAATTTTTTGAAGAAGAATCCACATGGGTGAATCTTCCCATTGGGTAATCGTTGAGAGAGAACCGCCCCAACAGCGAATGAGGAAGCATCCACCTCCAGGAAGAAAGGCAAGGAAGTATTCGGTTGGAGGATTGGGGCAGACAAGAACCTGTCCTTGAGTAGCTGGAAGGCTTGGTTGGCCTCCGGGGACCACTGGCGAGGATCAGCTGATTTGTGAGTAAGTGCTGTGATGGGAGCAACAATGGAGGAGAAATCTTTGATGAACCGCCGATAGTAGTTTGCAAAGCCCACAAATCTCTGAATAGCCTTCAGTCCCGTGGGCTATGGCCAATTCAACACAGCTTGAACTTTATTTGGATCCATCTTCAGGCCGGTACCAGACAGGATGTACCCCAAGAAAGGAACAGATGACTGCTTGAAGAGGCACTTCTCTAGTTTGCAGTAGAGCTGGTGGGCCCTCAGGCGTTCTAAGACTTGACGAACATGGCCACGATGATCTGAGAGGGAGCGAGAGAAGATCAGAATATCATCCAGGTATATGACCATGAAGGAGTGTAGCATGTCCCTGAAGATCTCATTTATAAAGTTCTGGAACACTGCAGGAGCATTGCAGAGGCCAAAGGGCATGACCAGGTACTCGTAGTGGCCATCCCGAGTATTGAATGCAGTGTTCCATTCATCCCCGGGCTTAATACGGATCAGATTATATGCACCACGCAAATCCAATTTAGTAAATACGGTAGCACCCCGAATTCTGTCGAATAACTCGGAAATCAGTGGCAATGGGTACTTGTTCTTGATGGTGATGTCATTCAGACTCCGATAATCTATGCAAGGACGGAGACCGCCGTCCTTCTTCTCCACGAAGAAGAATCCAGCACCTGCTGGGGAGGAAGAAGGTCTGATGAACCCCCGAGCGAGATTGTCCTTGATATATTCGGACATAGCCTGCGTTTCAGGTAGAGACAGAGGGTAAACACGGCCCCGAGGGGGAGTTTTGATGGGCAATAAATCAATAGCACAGTCCCAGGGACGATGAGGTGGGAGTTTCTCCGCTTGAGACTTGCTGAATACATCAGAATAAGTGGAATACTGTCGGGGAAAATCTCCTTCAGTACTGGAACAACAGAGAGGGATGGTTCTGGGCGGAGAAACTTTCTGTAAGCAGGACGCCTGACAGTCACGACCCCATGACATTAATTCCCCAGATTTCCAATTGAGGTGGGGGGAGTGCTTCTGTAGCCATGGTAACCCCAGAATGAGTGGACTGATGGCTTTGGGAACCACTAAAAGTTCTATTTCCTCTTGGTGCAGAGCTCCCACTCGCATGACAAGGCTTTTAGTGCGGGACAGAACGGACCCATTTGGCGCCCGATTACCATCGATGCCCACCAAGGACATGGGACAGGAAAGAGTAACCCATGGAATCCCCCATTTGGATCCAAAGGATAAGGAAATAAAGTTGCCTGTTGCTCCGGAATCCAGGAAGGCAGGTGTAGACAGTATCCCTTTGGGAGTAAGAAGGGACACAGTGATGGAAAACAGAGGATTTTCTTTCTTCTTTGCAGGAGAGAGACACATGGGACCTAGGACAACCTCTCCTGACTTGCCTAGGTTCTGGCGTTTCCCGGCTTATTGGGACAAGTCCCCACTTGATGACCGGGTCCAGCGCAATAGAGACATAAATGATTCTTCATACGGTTTTCTCGTTCCTCCCGAGATAGCCTGGTACGCCCGAGTTGCATTGATTCCTCCATAGGGACTGCCGGAACCTGAAACTTGGGAGCGAGCCTGGTATTAAACCGTGTGGACTCTCGTCCCTCCGTTGCACGTTCTCTAAACCGAATATCCACCTTGTTACATAGAGATATTAGGTCATCCAATGTGGGGGGCAATTCCTGAGAGCATAGTACATCTTTAATGGGATCGGACAGCCCATCCCAGAATACAGTCAGGAGAGCCTCCACGTTCCACTTAAGTTCAGATGCCTAGGTTCGGAACTGGACTACGTACAGAGCCACGGTTAGGGACTCCTGGCGAAGGCGTAGTAGGGATGTGGCTGCAGATGAGACCCGACCAGGTTTGTCAAAAATTTTCTGGAAGATTTCCAGAAATGCCGGACAGTTATAAAGAATTGGAGCATTCTGTTCCCAGAGGGGCGAAGCCCAGGCTAATGCTTGCCCGGTAAGCAGGGAGATGATGAAGGCTACTTTAGCTTTTTCAGAAGAAAAATTTCCAGGAAGAAGCTCAAAATGGATTGAGCACTGATTCAGGAACCTGCGACAATTCTTAGGATCTCCATCGTATTTGGAGGGGAGCGGAACCTGGAGGAGATGCGGCGTAGCCAGCACGGATGACGGAGATGCCGGAGTAGCGACCACTGGCAATGGCTGCAATGAATCCAACTGTATGGAGAAAGATTGCAGGTACTGGAGAAGCTGCTGTTGGTTTGCCTCCTGCTTGTTGATACGCTCCACTACTTGCCGTAGCAGGTCAGCGGTAGAAGGCGCACTGGTGGCTTCCATGGTTAGTTAAGGCCAGAGTATGCTGTCACTAGCCTTTCTTGCTGGATGTAGTTTCGTTTTGCCAGCTTCCGTAGTACAAACAAGTACTGGCATGCGGAATCTAACAAGCCCCTGGGTTATCACCAGTGCCCGCCGCAAAGCAGGTTGGACTTGAGCGGCCGGAGACTTGCAGGTTGCGTTGCCGTGTGGAAGCAGTGGAAACAGCCGAGGACCGGATCAGCAGTAGGCTAGCTAAGACGAGAAGCAACTGAAGACTGGAACAACAGGAGCTTAACAGGAACAACTGAAGAGCTGGATTACACTGGGAAAAAGACCTGATAGTCTGGCATCAGACAGGCGCACAGAGCTGCCTTAAATAGGCCTCTAGATAGGATTCAGGTGCAGGACCAATGACTGTTCCACAGAAGGTATAGGAGCCGCAGTACCGTCTACCAGCCCCTAGATGGAGCGAGAGTACAGTTACTGCAGATTCTGTGCTGGCTGCTGAAATCACCGCATTAGATGTTTGTGGAGGAAAACAGACAGCAGCCGCCGAGGGGGGGCGACCCCGCCGACGGGGTGAGTGTAGTGGCGCTCTGCGCCCAGATGTGACAGATATCCTGCAAGTTGATCCAGAGGAAGGCAAAAAAACCCTGTGAGGTATGTGCATAACCTTACATTTGTTAGTGTTAAACCTCATCTGCCACTTCTCTGCCCAAGCCTCCAACCTATTCAGATCCATCTGTAGCAGTGTACTGGTCTCTTCTGTTTTAATTACTTTACACAGTTTAGTGTCATCTGCAAAAAATGATATTTTACTGTGCAAGCCTTCTACAAGATCATTAATAAATGTATTGAAGAGAATAGGGCCCAATACTGACCTCTGTGGTACCCCACTAGTGACAGTGACCCAATCTGAAAGTGTGTACCGTTAATAACCACCCTCTGTTTTCTATCACTGAGCCAGTTACTTACCCACATATAGACATTTTCCCCCAGTCCAAGCATTCTCATTTTATATACTAACCTTTTATGTGGTACAGTGTCAAATGCTTTGGAGAAGTCCAGATATATGACATTCATTGATTCGGCGCGGTCAAGTTTAGAACTTACCTCCTCATAGAAACTGATTAAATTAATTTGACATGACTGATCCCTCATGAAGCCATGCTGGACCCTTTTTTAATATTTGCACCACATTTGCTATGCACCTGTCCTGTGGAAAACTCCCTGTCAGTATAGAGTCCTTAAATATCAGAAATAAGGGTCTGGCTATAACATTACTTAATTCTCTTAGGATACGGGGGTATATGCCATCAGGTCCTGGCGATTTGTCTATTTTAATCTTTTTAAGACGCTGCTGTACTTCTTCCTGGGTCAGACAGGGCACTTTTAATGGGGAATTTACTTTTATATGCTGTATTTCATCTGACAGTTTAGTTTATTTTCCTCAGTGAATACAGTGGAGAAAAAAAATATTTAATAGCTTTGCTTTCTCCTCATTGCTCACTGCAACTCCCCTCTCATTACTCTGTAAAGGGCCGACACCTTCAGATTTATACTTTTTACTATTTATATAATTGAAGAACATTTTAGGGTTAGTTTTACTCTCTTTGACAATTAATCTATCGGTCACTAGTTTGGCTGCTTTTACACATGTATCAATTTAAGCGCTGCCATGCTGCGTTGGACTTGATCTGCCTTGGCGAGAGCTACACAGGTGAGCCTGCACATCAGGCAGCAAACAGCACACTGGCTGTGCAATGATTTCAGCCATTCCTACGCAGCACAAAAAAAAAAGTCTCTAGACTTGCAGCATCAAAACGGTCTGCCATTACACAACATGATCGGCGACGAGTAGACTCTTTGGAATAGGATACTGCACATATTAGAAAGGCTCTAACAGCAGTGGAAAGCAGTGAGCGACTTTATCATGCACCAGCCAGAATTGTCAAAGATAGGGAGCATGTGTCATTTCGACAGCCGGCAATGGAAGCTGGTCCGAGATGCCTGTAGAGTGTTGATGCCCTTGGAAGAGGCATGAACAACTTAATTTATATTATGCTTGTGTTAGAAAAAATGCTGAAGCTTATGCATCAGGGGACGATGGGGGAACGGGTTGGATAGATGTCTTTTTCGGCCTTATAACCTATGCTACTATGTTACTATGTAACAAGGTCACCTGGTGCGTTTTGCTGTGTGGCCTGACACTGTTAAGGAGCCCCAAGGAGAAAGTTGCATAGAGGAGCAGGAGGAGGAGCTTCAGCTAGAGTGGGGGTAGGAGGAGACAGTGTTGAAGGAGCATGATGATAATGATGACACTGGCAATGACACAAAATTGTTACAGAGGGAAGTGGAGATGGAAAGAATTAGCTTCTTGGACACAATGACAACGATGGCAAGCTGTATGCCCAATAGCTTACGCACTGAGACACATTCCAACATGGGAGACTGTTTTCCTCCTGAGGAAAGGTAGGAAAAATTAGCTTACTATCAGGAAATATTGTGTATGATTTTTGCTGCAGCTTTCGGCCAGCAGACGACTACCTCCAGCGTGTCCAAAAGGGAGGCCCATCTTCGCCCTTCGCAGAGTCACCCACCTCCTGTTACAAGTAGCAGCAGCCAGTTCAGCCTACTCAACATGATGGAGCAGTATTTTAATGTCCCACACCAGGCTTAGACAAGTCAGCAAGCCCAGTTCAACCACCTCAACAACTAGGTTCAGGCCTACCTGGACTCTGGCTCGCAAAGTCTGTCCTAAGACCCCTTGGATTTCTGGGCAGGCAGACTGCAACAGTGACCTGAACTGGCCCACTATGCTCTTGGTCCTGAACAGCCTCCAGTGTCCTCTTGGAGATAGTTTTTAGCACTGCAGAGGTGGTGACACCCAAATGGGCCAAGTTGTCCAGTGCCAGTGT
Organism: Rhinella marina; assembly: GCA_900303285.1. Classification (NCBI taxonomy): domain Eukaryota; kingdom Metazoa; phylum Chordata; class Amphibia; order Anura; family Bufonidae; genus Rhinella; species Rhinella marina. Next base: position 16,009 of record ONZH01023620.1, on the reverse strand, counting down.
CCAAAACATCACCTTTGTTAAAATGAACCAAGTCTGGATTATGCAGGATTTTCACACTCCTTTATCTGAGGCAGATGAGTAGACCTGGCCTTGCTGATGTTGTGTCCCACTGTGCGCTAGTAGTGGGTCCCTAAATCTTTCAGCATGTCATTTTATACAAATGTCTATTTTGTATGTATTAAGTTGCACATTCCTAACAGGCTGGTCATTGCACTACACTTTAGTCACCATTAGATGGTGTCATAACATCACATATAAGTAACAAGCTTTTTACAAGAAGTCAGGTTAGTTGAGGATGGAGGAGAACAGTGAAAGGAACACGTGTAGTAACTGATGTGTGACCCTTTGGCATTCACCAGCCTGGGGAACCAAAGAAAGGAACCAAGACTCAGAGACCAGGATCATTTTGCAGTACCACAGTCCAGCCAAGGACATAGTGGATTGTGTGTGTGTGTAAAGGCATTCTTTTCAAATAATTGAGCAGAAGATTGATGCCTGCTGTGAGGGAGACTGCCCTGTAGGTTGCAGAAGCTAAATGTGAATTCTGATAAAGATCCAAGTACCTGAAGTCTAGTTTAATTGAGAGGAAAATAATTTTATCCCTTCTTCACCAAAACTAAAGCCTATATGAACCAACTAAACCAAGCCTGTTGTCTGGAGTTGGAGCTCAGTTTTACCACTGTGAACCAAAGAACTTTTTAAGCAATTGGTGAAGTAAAGTTCCAGTTTGTACATCAGCCTTTGACTCTCCTTGATCTTCATTATCCTCAATTGCACCTAACGTCGCAACCTAGCGTCATGAACACCAGGGACCCTGCCTCCATGGAACCTTAAACCCATTCCACCAAGGGCACCTCGACCACCATCTAGAGGACAACAGAGTGTGCCTTGAAGGAACTGGTGCCATTCATTTCACGCTGGCCCAGGGAGCTGTAGAGAACTGTGAGTAAACTACTACTACACCCATCGTCCCACCATAACTCACATATTGCCGCTGCGGCTCGGTCGCTGCATGTCCCATCTTGCCACTCTTGCTGTCTGCCCGCCTGGATAACATGATGTTGCCTGCTGACCACCATGTTCCTTACTATGACTGCACCTGCTGCTGCTTCTGCTGCTGTCATCATGCCATGGACACCATCATGGAGTCCAGTAGATATTACTGCATGGCGCAATCACCCTCACGGCCAGAATGTGTAGAGAATCTTCTTTTATTGGTACAGTAGCTTAAAGCAACATATGCAACGCGTTTCAGGGATATTAACTTCTCCTTCATCAGGTAAAGATTGCTTCTACAAACATACATCTCACATAAGGTCTTTTATAATAAAATAAAAGGCACCAAAAAGGAGCACACTAATTAATGGCTGTCAATAATTGTCAAAGGTACACTACTCATTTGTATATGTATAAATGCTAATACTTTGATCTTAGGTAAAATATACATGTAAAACAAATAACTCTCCATTAAAATCATGACAAGACACACAACATGAATGAATAAATAAAATAAATCTACTTAATAAAAAACTGTTTTTAGATCGCCCTATTTCAGTATTTGAGATCAGTGATAGTTCTCTTCGGGACCGAGAGCATTACGAGCAGTAGCCAGTAATATTCACAGAGAGGATCACATGATCGCAGCCGCTGTCACATGACTGGTGAGTGATGTTGGCAACCACAGTCCTTATTATAAATCCACATATATAAAAATGAATTCCTGAAATATACATATAAATGGATAAGATAATTATTTATCACCTAGATTAAGAGGCATACAGAAACATACAAAATAATAGGGTAAATAATGGCAATAATAATAAATAATATATAATAATTAATCAGAGAATAATATCAATGGTGAAATAAAAGAAAAGAAGGAAGTAAGAAAAAATAATTGGTTAGTTAAATACATATATAATGGTGAAATGAGTAGTCATAATGTTGTGACTAAACAACGTGAGGAGTAAGTTCATCACCCAATAAGCAGATAAGTTGGATGAGATCATATGCTCTCGATCTCTTGCATCGTACATAAATTCTCATCTGTTGGCCTTGATCATTTAGGCCCAAAATACAAATTGCAAGATTATAAGTTGATTTCAAATGCCTTATTTAGGCAAAAAGGGTTAGTTGCTATACTTACTAAAAATTAGAAGATCTTTGTTCATATTTTTAATAAAAATTTTGTCAGGACCATCTATCAACAGCAACAGCAAAGTGACTTCTGCAGACGGGACCTACACACAGAGTTGCCTCCCATTTGGGGGACTGGCTGCCTCGATATGAACTGTGAACTCCTGCCCATCTGTACAGGGCATTTAAATACAACATAGTATGGCTGGATGGTAGGCAGTCTGTTAGTGTAGGCCCCGTCTGCAGAAGCCACCTTGCTGTTGATAGATGGTCTCCTGTACACTTGAGTTTGCATCTGATTCAGATGCCTCTTAATAAATTAGGCACATCTCTGGCAGTCCGTAAACTGGAAACTAGAATCTATGCCAGCTAGGGGTGTTGATGCAGTCTTCAACTATAAATTATGCCATTAACTGTATATAGTATAATATTACAGTAAATCTGCTGGACCACACAAAGCCCCGCTGCTCCAGCCAAGCCACACCCCTTTTCTAGCTACTTTGGAAAAATGGTGACAGTTACAGAAGTTGCAAATTATGGTGCACATATGGTGTGTGCCATTATTTGCGCCTTATTTATGCCACGATAATGGCATAAATGCATTGATGAATGCCCTTCGTGTTTGTTTACTCATATTCTCCTTCTGTATAACATGTTGCTTTCAGGTTGCACAGTATTTCATGGTGACAAGTTAAAAACACAAAAAAGATAGAGAGTGCCAATCATAACATTTGACATTCAGTACAGTAAGTACATTCTATAGCGAGGTCCTTTAAATGTGAATTCAGAAAAGCCATCAGCTGGTTACATTCCAAGAAGTGGCTGGGGTGAAAACCCAATTAATCCGTAAGCTCTGTAAAAGTTGCATATCTAATATCGTACTGATGCAAGATCTGGCTCATTTTATGAAAACTTGTCTTGCCAGTGATGAAACATAGTGTTATTCATTCTTTGCTCAAATTCTGGATGTCCCCTAGGTACCATATACTTTCACATGTGAAAGGCAAGTTCCCTCCAGGCTACTGTATTGCCTTTGAGAGGCAGACAATGCTTCACGACCCTAGGCAATGATAAATATCTAGTATGAAGCCGTGCTGACAATATACACAGAACAGCCAAATATGATTTAAAACAAATATGGTATAATAATTTGACTCCTGTAATCCATTCCATTCCAGCATCTGCAGACAGGCTATGCTATACTTGCTAATATTGGGAAGGCAGACCTCTCCATTCTCTTTAGAAACTATTGGCTTCTTAAACATGATTCCTGGTCTTATGTATGGCCTTGTATATGAAGTTCAGACTGCAACTTAAGGACATCAGTGTGTTTGTGTACTAGAGGGATGGTTTGCAAAGGCTAAAGTTTAAAGAGGCTTAACGTTTTGTTAAATGACATTTACCCATCAATGACAACAGGAGACTAGACCAACATTGAACTTCCAGGACTATTTTATGAATGGGAGGGGTGATTATTCAGTTGGTAAAGAGATGCAGTAGTTTTCCAACATTAATATTTAGGTATTTAATCGAGGAGGCAGCTATCATAACTGGGGTGCCCACTGGGTTCTATTTGTGTGGATTATTATTTGGAAAGAGGTCTAGATGTTCACATTTGTCAACATTAACCTTTAAATCAGAGTGCTTGCCAAACCATTGCAATAAATCAAAGGTTGCTGGTAGGTCACTGATGTGCCCTGAATAAATCCATATGTCATCATCAAAGAGTAGCACTAAGGTAGTCTTCATTAATTTAATGCCCTTAACCTCTGTTGAATGCTCCAGCACAGAAACTAGGGGCTCCAAGGAATGATTCAATAATAAGAGAAATAGAGAACACACCTGCCATGTCACCTTCTATAACATGAAGGGTGGAGACAAGAAAGTGTACACTTTTGCCAAAAGGAAATGGTACAGGGCATGCACAAATATAAAAAACAAATAAGCCCATGGCATCTATAACACTGTCCAATTATCCCCCACAACACCTTGTAAAAAGCTTTTTCTGACTTGACAGTATTACCAGGCAAAGATGTTTCATATTTTGATGTAATCTAGCACAGTTCCCCCTTCCATGGGGGGGGGAACTCAGGTCTAGTGGGCAGATGACTGAACAGTGGGGAATCCTGAAGAGTCCAGGCTTAGGAATCGCTGCTCTGACCCCATATATGGATATGTCCATATATGGAATCAGTGCTAATAACATGAAAGGGGGTATCCCCAAGCATTATCAGTATGCTTGGCGATATCTTGTGTATTTAAGTCTAATTTAGCCTCTATTTCTGAAACATTCCTGCTGGGATTTGAACTTACAACCCTCTACTTTGAAGGCAAGAACCTAAACCACTGAGCTCAATGCTAAATGATAATAGAAAAACCTCATAGTAGATTCTCATGTATTAGGTATTCCTATACAGCAGAAGTATCATTTTATTTTTTTAGTAATTGTAAAATAATGTATGGCACAAAATAAAAGTGTCATTACTGAGAAAAAATATATAAAATCATACCTCTTATATATATGAATGCATAATATGTGGAAGACTGCTACTGCGGTTTTTAGCCATAATTATAGTAATAGCAAGTTAACACAAAGCTCCATAGCTCAGTGGTTAAGGTTCTTGAGTTTAATGTAGATGGCTGTGAGCAGAATCGTTTAAAAATAGAGACCAAATAAAGCTTAAATAAACACACCAGCCTTTTTAATTTATGTAACTACCATTTTTTGTTGGGAAAGGTGGCAACTAGAGATGAGCGAGCACTAAAATGCTCGGGTGCTCGTTATTCGAGTCGAACTTTTCCCGATGCTCGGGTGCTCGTTTCGAATAACGAACCCCATTGAAGTCAATGGGAGACTCGAGCATTTTTGCGGGGGACCAAGGCTCTGCCTAGGGAAGGCTGGGTGAAAACCTGGAAACCTCAGAAAATGATGGAAACACCACGGAAATGGACAGGAAACAGCAGGGGCAGCATGCATGGATGCCTCTGAGGCTGCCTAATCCCACCATTACCCCAAATTCTCAGGCAACAGCCTGGTGGTTACCCTCATGGCAATTGTGCTCACCCAGACCAAGAAAGGCGAGGCAAATACCCATCACATGTTAGGGAAGCACCCAACTAGGTGCAACGAAGGTCCATCACCGCCTGCAGGTGACACCACTGCTCATGCTGGCACTGCAGCTGAAATCAAGTTTAGTATCTGATCTTATCAGTTGCTGTGCCTGCTGGTGGTATAGTGGTGAGCATAGCTACTTCCCAATCAATTGATCTGGGTTCGATTCCCATCTATTGCAGGAGGCAATTCAGAATCAGTACAATATCTAATACGTCCCCTATCCGGGTAAATTGTTTGTAGAGAGGGCCTGTAGGTGGGGGGAAGGAGATTTCGCTGGAAGAGCCAGAGGAGTGCCCCCTGGGCTAGCGTGTGTGGTGGTGACAACAGCTGGAATGGATTTGGAAAAACTGTTGCTTTAACCCGTATGTGTCACGGGAAGCCGGCGGCGCACTCCCCGCTTGCAGCGCCGCTGGACTTCCGCTAACACGGAGCGAGGACGCGACATGCGTCCTCGTCTCCATGGTAATGAGAGGCGGGGAGCGTCGGGCGCGCTTCCAGATGCTGCGTGCCCGGCGTCCCTGCCCCCCTAGACACGAGCAGTGGGCGGTACTGAGCGCTGGCCCGGCAAGCCAGCGCTCAGAGTAATTATATATTAGGGGTACTGGGTCATGTGGCGCTGGCCACGCCACATGACCAAACTTGTAGCATATTTGAGCGCTGGTCACGTTCGGCCAGCGCTCATTATGCAAATGAGGTCATGTGACGCTGGCCCCGTCACATGATCCATTGGAGGGCTTTTTAAAACAGGCTAGTTGCCCTCTCAAATCGCCTGTGATTAGTTACTCCTTTGATCAGTGCTTGTGCGACTTCTTGCTTGAATTGTTACTTGGATTTTGGACTTGGATTCTGGACTTTGACTTCTCTCTTGCTTCACCCCTGGTATTTACGTGACCTCCTGTGTTTGACCCGGCTTGCTGACTACTCTACCATTGTGTTCGTTCTGTCTGTGTTTTGTCCGTCCCTTTGTTCCCTTTCCCTCCCTGCGCACTTATCCAGTGTAGGGACCGTCTTCGTGGTTGTCCACGGCTGCCTAGGGCCAACTGAGGCAAGTAGGCAGGGAAAGAAGGAGGGGTTCAGGTCAGGGCTCACCACCCTTGTCTCCCCTCGTGACAGAATCACAGGCCATATTTCATGGAGCAGTTGCGGGCTCTCAAGGACCAGGTTCAAGGAATGGCTCAAGCGATCCAGGATCTGGCCGAGAGGCTCCAACACCAGGAGCAGATTCAATCCGCTCCAGTAGTGGCTCCCTCCACATCCAATCCCATCGTGGAGCCCCATGTTAAGCTGCCGGATCGATTTTCGGGGAACCGGAAGGCCTTCCGTTCCTTTAAGGAGAGCGTAAAATTATATTTCCGCTTACGCCCCCACTCCTCGGGTTCCGAGCAGCAGCGGGTGGGAATAATTATTTCCTTGCTGCAGGGTGATCCGCAGGAGTGGGCCTTTTCGTTACCCCCTGACTCCCCTAGCCTGCGGACTGTGGACGCGTTTTTTCTGGCCTTAGGCTTATTATATGAGGAGCCCAACTTGACTGCGGTTGCCGAGTCTCAGCTCAGGGACATTCGGCAGGGTAACCATCCAGTAGAGGACTATTGCGCGGAATTTAGGAAGTGGTGTGTCTCTTCAGGATGGAATGACCCAGCTCTAAGAAGCCAATTCCGGGTGGGGCTGTCTGACCAACTGAAGGACCTTCTGGTGTGCTATCTTACTCCTGACTCCTTAGAGGCGACCATAACCTTAGCCATTAAGCTAGATCGACGGGTGAGAGAGAGACTGAGAGAACGTTCAAGCATTCCTCAGGTTGCCGTATTGCCTGAAATTCCTCTTCCTAGTCCATCTCCTACCAGAGTTCCGGAGGAGCCCATGCAATTAGGTGGAACCTTAAGGGACCAGAGACGCCTGAAGGGAGCCTGTTTTTACTGCGGTGAAATGAACCACTGGCTCCAGCAGTGCCCCAAACTTCCGCCCTCTAGGAGATCTCCGGCGGGGAGCAAGGTAACTCCAGCGGTGGTAAGGAGGAAAGTTTTGCTACCTATCTCTGTTACCTATGATCAAATTAAGGGGGTTGGTCAAGCATTTGTTGATTCAGGTTCTGACGTTAATTTTATTAATTTTGATTTTGTACAATCTGTGGGTATTCCGCTAGTTCCTTTAAGGGAGGCAATTCAAATCATTGCTTTAGACTCCACCCCATTAAATAATGGGAGAGTGGAGTTTTGTACTCCCGAGGTTTCCTTGACTGTGGGAATTTCCCATACTGAGACGTGCTCTTTCCTTGTCTTAAGGGATTTACCTGCTGACCTCGTTTTAGGTCTGCCATGGTTACAGGACCACAACCCTGTGATCAACTGGCCTGCAGGTGAATTAGAGAAATGGGGAGGTGATTGTTCCAAATGTTGCAAATCAATATTGCAGGTTGGAGGGACCACTGAGGCTCTTATCCTGCCCGGATATATCAGAGATTTTCAGGACGTATTCTCCATGTCCGAGACTGAGTTCCTCCCTCCCCACCGGCAATATGATTGTGCTGTTAGGGTAGATATACATTATTCTATAAATTGGTAATGAGGAAATACTGAGTTTCCCATGTTCAGACATCTGGACATATATCTTGGCTGTCATGGTACAGACAGTGTGCTATTGTATTCTCCTTAAGCTATGCAATTTTAAGATGGTCTCTACATCCTGGATTCGTCTGCAAAGATCTACGCTGAGTGCAAAGGTCTACACTGAGTGCAAAATTCTACACCATTACAGAAGGCAGCCAATGGGACATCTCCACATGAGTGTCTAGAAGAACAAAGACTATATGTGTTTAACTCTTACTGGCTTGTTGGGAAATGTTCCGCCTTTCTTCCTGTGTATATATGTTTGGTAATAAACTGAGTCAGCCCCAGACCACCGGAGAGCCCCTGACGTGAGGATGACTCCAAACTGACATTTGCGTCCGTCTCGAGTTATTGAGTGCGCACCACGTCTGTTAATTAGGACAGCCGATCTGATCTCCTACGAACCCATTGAGTTCTCCCCTCAACAGTGCCATTGATATTATTGTGGGTTCCAAGTATCCTAAGGGCCGTATTTACAATCTCTCCACTCCTGAGCGTCAATCCATGAGGGATTATCTTAAGGAGAGTCTGGCCAAGGGTCACATCCGGCCTTCAGTTTCCCCCATGGGGGCCGGATTTTTCTTTGTTGGTAAGAAGGATGGAGGATTGAGGCCCTGTATTGATTACAGGGAACTTAACAAGATCACGGTCAAGAACAGGTACCCGCTGCCCCTTATCCCTGACTTACTGAACCAGATTCAAGGCGCCTGCTGGTTCTCTAAGCTGGATTTGAAAGGAGCTTATAACCTGATTAGAATCAGGGAGGGGGATGAATGGAAGACGGCCTTCAATAACCCTGAGGGTCACTATGAGTATTTAGTAATGCCCTTTGGGCTAAGCAATGCACCCGCTGTGTTCCAGAATTTTGTTAATGACATTTTTAAACCTTTTATTGGGAGGTTCATGATTGTATACATTGATGACATCCTTATTTTTTCTGCAAATTGGGAATCTCACGTTTCCCATACCAGGCAAGTGTTAGAGGTGTGACATGAGAATAAACTATTTGTCAAAGGGGAGAAGTGTACCTTTGGCGTCCAGGAGGTGGCCTTTTTAGGATACATTTTGACTCCTTTTTCTTGCAAAATGGACCCAGCTAAGGTACAGGCCATCCTTGATTGGGTGCGACCCTCCTCCCTTAAGGCGCTCCAACGATTTTTAGGGTTTGCGAATTTTTATCGCAAATTTATTAAAAATTTTTCGTTGGTGGTCAAACCAGTTACAGATCTGACTTGCAAGGGAGCGGATCTAGTTAATTGGCCCCCTGCAGCGATTAAAGCTTTTGAGAAGCTAAAACAGTGTTTTACTAATGCCCCTGTGTTAATCCAGCCTGACCAGAGTGAGCCATTTATAGTTGAGGTGGATGCATCTGAGGATGGGGTAGGGGCAGTACTGTCCCAGGGGTCCTCCACCTTAAGCAAAACTCACAGAAACAAAAGGATAAAAAAGGATAAAAAACATCCTGCATGATGTGATAATGATTGCGGATGTCAGTGGCTATATATATCAAAGTAAATCACAGAAAAAGGGTTTTAGTGCACAAAAATAGATGCAAACAATATATACTGTATAAACTAAGACCTCATTCTGATATGATAAAATCTGAGACTCTTAGCCAATATATTTTGATCAAAACACATCTGTGCCCACCTACCCAGCGTCACGGTGGTCTCAGGTCAGGCAGGTCCTACGCTAAACCTAACTATGCCGTTGGGCATCTATATCTAGGAGCATGGACACTGCACATATAGGTGTGTTGCTCCTAGTAACCTCTATGTGCATACAGCAACCAATGAGAGGAGGAGCAAACACACCTATATGTACCACGCAATCAAGGCGCTCAATTTGATAGGAAGAGCAAAGGTGCACAGGAATGCTACTCAAGATAAGCTAAGAGCGCATTCACACCTGAAGGTGCCACTCCCTCAGGTACATGTTATAAACTAAGCAAAACTCACAGAAACAAAAGGTTTTGATCAAAATATATTGGCTAAGAGTCTCAGATTTTATCATATCAGAATGAGGTCTTAGTTTATACAGTATATATTGTTTGCATCTATTTTTGTGCACTAAAACCCTTTTTCTGTGTCCTCCACCTTAACTAACCTTAAGCCATGTGCTTTTTTCTCCCGCAAGTTCTCATCTGCTGAGAGGAACTATGATATCGGTAATAGGGAGTTGTTGGCCATTAAGTGGGCATTTGAGGAGTGGCGTCACTTCCTGGAGGGGGCATTACATCGCATTGTGGTCCTCACGGATCATAAAAATCTTATGTTTCTGGAGTCTGCTAAACGTTTGAATCCCAGACAGGCGAGGTGGGCTTTGTTCTTTACCCGTTTTGATTTTTGTGTTACCTTTAGACCAGGAAGCAAGAACATTAAGGCTGACGCCTTATCCCGAAGCTTTCAGGCGTATCAGCCTCCTGACGTTCTTCCTGAGCCCATCCTGCCGGCTGACATCATCGTGGCCGCTACTTCGTCTGATCTGGCATCTGAAATCTCAGCAGGACAGCATCTCGCTCCCACTGGTACCCCCTATGACAAACTGTTTGTACCGGCCCATTTGCGTTTGCGGCTGCTGGGTGAGTGCCATAACTCTGTATTATGTGGACATCCTGGTATCAATGCCACCAAGGAGTTAGTCTCTAGGCAGTATTGGTGGTCATCGATTTCCAGGGATGTTCAGGCTTTTGTAATTGCGTGCAATACTTGTGCCAGATCCAAGAATCCCAAGACACGACCTATGGGTGAGCTACGTCCCTTACCCATACCTAGCAGACCATGGTCGCATTTGTCCATGGACTTCATCACGGATTTACCTTGTTCTGAGGGTAAAACTGTGATTTTGGTTGTGGTTGACAGATTTAGCAAGATGTGTCATTTTATTCCGTTGTGTAAGTTACCGTCTGCTAAGGTCTTGGCGTCTGTATTTTTGGACCATATAGTTAAACTGCATGGGATTCCAGAGAATATTGTATCGGACAGGGGGGTGCAGTTTGTGTCTAAATTTTGGAGAGCTTTCTGTAAGAAGATTGAAATATCTTTGTCCTTTTCGTCGGCCTTTCATCCGGAGACCAATGGTCAGACTGAGCGTCTTAATCAATCGGTTGAGCAGTATCTCAGATGTTACGTGACTGATAACCAGCTCGTGTGGGCCAGATACCTGTCTCTGGCCGAATTTGCTATTAATAACCGAGTGAATTCCTCCTCTGGGGTTTCACCTTTCTTCTGTAATATGGGCTTTCATCCGCGCTTTGGTTCCTTTTCCTCATCCTCTTCGGTTGTCCCAGAGGTCAATGCTGTTTCTCAAGAACTGTGCACAGTTTGGGCACAGGTTCAGCTGAACCTGGAAAAGGCCCAAGGAGTCCAAAAGACTAAAGCTGATAAGAAACGTTCTAAGGGTGTGGATTTCAAGGTGGGGGACAGGGTATGGTTGTCGACAAAGAATCTACGCATGAAAGTACCATCGTATAAGTTTGCGCCTCGCTTTATTGGTCCATACAGGATCACCAAGGTGATCAATCCGGTATCTTTTGAATTATGTTTACCCGACTCCCTTCGCGTTCATAATGTTTTTCATATGTCTTTGCTGAAGCGTTATGTTGCCCCCATTGGTCCAGAGGAACAGCCTTCGCCTCCGGTCGAGGTGGAGGGACAAGTGGAGCACGAGGTTGCTAGAGTCATTGATGTGAGGAAGGTCCGGAATTCCTTTCAGTACCTTGTACACTGGAAGGGATTCGGGCCGGAGGACAGGTCTTGGGTGCCGGTGACCAGGATGCATGCTGATTCGCTCATTCGGAAATTCCACCTGCAGCATCCTGATAAACCTGCTCCCGCTGATAAGGGTCCGGTGGCCCCTCGTGAAGGGGGGGGTACTGTCACGGGAAGCCGGTGGCGCACTCCCCGCTTGCAGCGCCGCCGGACTTCCGCTAACACGGAGCGAGGACGCGACATGCGTCCTCGTCTCCATGGTAACGAGAGGCGGGGAGCGTCGGGCGCGCTTCCAGATGCTGCGTGCCCGGCGTCCCCGCCCCCCTAGACACGAGCAGTGGGCGGTACTGAGCGCTGGCCCGGCAAGCCAGCGCTCAGAGTAATTATATATTAGGGGTACTGGGTCATGTGGCGTGGCCCAAACTTGTAGCATATTTGAGCGCTGGTCACGTTCGGCCAGCGCTCATTATGCAAATGAGGTCATGTGACGCTGGCCCCGTCACATGATCCATTGGAGGGCTTTTTAAAACAGGCTAGTTGCCCTCTCAAATCGCCTGTGATTAGTTACTCCTTTGATCAGTGCTTGTGCGACTTCTTGCTTGAATTGTTACTTGGATTTTGGACTTGGATTCTGGACTTTGACTTCTCTCTTGCTTCACCCCTGGTATTTACGTGACCTCCTGTGTTTGACCCGGCTTGCTGACTACTCTACCATTGTGTTCGTTCTGTCTGTGTTTTGTCCGTCCCTTTGTTCCCTTTCCCTCCCTGCGCACTTATCCAGTGTAGGGACCGTCTTCGTGGTTGTCCGCGGCTGCCTAGGGCCGACTGAGGCAAGTAGGCAGGGAAAGAAGGAGGGGTTCAGGTCAGGGCTCACCACCCTTGTCTCCCCTCGTGACAGTATGGTATCGATTCTTCTCAGTTTAATACCGTATACGTCCCCTATCTTGACCCTATATTTAATGATATTTCGAACACGGAAAAAGAGCTTGCTCTGGCCAGGGGAGTGTCCATGCTCTGCCTATCACAGGTCATGAGGAGATAAAAGAAGAACAAAAACAAACATCAGTACAACTCTGATACGTCCCTTATCCGGCTAAATTGTTTGTAGAGTGGCATTAGGTGGGGGGGGCAGGCGGGGCAAGGAGGTTTCGCTGGAAGAGCCAGAGGAGTGCCCCCTGGGCTAGCGTGTGTGGTGGTGACAACAGCCGGATGGATTTTAGAAATGACGACGCAGACCCCAACTTAAAAAATTTAGCATCAACCGGTACAGTCATAAAATTATGGATTAATCAACTGTGGTATGTATACTAGAAAAAAACCGTAAAGCTATCCGGAAAAATGGTTTGGAGAGAGAGAAAGATAGGACAAAGACGTAAATTGTTTGGAGAGAGGGCCTGTAGGTGGGGGGGGCAGGCTGGGGGGAAGTAGGTTTCGCTGGAAGAGCCAGAGGAGTGCCCCCTGGGATAGCGTGTGTGGTGGTGACAACAGCCGGATGGAGTTAGAATGACGACACAGGACCCCAACATAAAAATTTAGCATCAACCGGTACAGTCGTAAATTATGAGATTGATCAAGTGTGGCATGACTTTTTAGATGGAGATTGCATGTGGTCACGTACTCCCTGGAACCCCATACTCACCCCTTCTCTGATGTGCTAGCCCAGAACATTCTCTGCCCCAATTCGCAAGACCTTTTGCTGTTTCCGTGTGCTGACAGTGGGGATTTACCAGTGTTGTCTGAGGAGGTGGTGGACAATGGCGAGACACAGGTGTCGGGGGGTGAGGTAGTTGTATGGGAAGCAAGTTACAGTGGGGACTCCTTGGGGGGGACTTTCTCATGATGGGACAGATTCAACTTGGGTGGATCAGGCACAGGAACAGATGAATTTTTTGGGGGGTTTATTTAACTTTTATTTAGCAAAAATAACCACAGAGATATTTATTCGTTATCTTCTCTGCGCAGTCTGGCGTTGGGGTTCCTCACTTTGATGGCGAGCTGTGCCGCTCTCTCCACAATGGTCTGTGTGTTCTTAGATGGAGACTTTGTCGGCGATTTCAGTACAGAAGGACTTGTTGCTCATCCACAGAACCTCGTCCTCCTTGACATTGTGGACAAGGAATTTGCGGGCGGACCAGGAATTTGCGGAACCCTGTGAGCAGCATGTGTTTGGTCTTCTACTTGCTACCGTATCCAATGTTGGGCAATATAGATTCGCAAGTAATATTATTTTTCACACCTATCCCAAAAATAAAAATGTATGCAGTATGCGCAAATAAAACTTGGAACTGGAATTGGAGAGAGGGCCTGTAGGTGGACCTCCGGAAAAATTGTTTGAATAGAGGGCCTGTAGGGGGCCCTCCTGAAAAATTGTTTGAAGAGAGGGCCTGTAGGTGGACCTCTGGAAAAATTGTTTGAATAGAGGGCCTGTAGGGGGCCCTCCTAAAAAATTGTTTGAAGAGAGGGCCTGTAGGGGGCCCTCCTGAAAAATTGTGCTAAAAGAGTGCCAGTTGGACCTCTAAAAAATGGCGTTTTTTGGGTCAGCGTTAGGCAAAGACGATATGGAGGAGGAGGAGGAGTAGAGAAGAGGAGTAGAGAAGAGGAATCGGATACATAAGTTATTTAAATCTTTAGCTGCTTTCCCCCGGAGGAGATTTGAATTCCGGTGAAATCCAGGCTTTGTTCATTTTAATAAGCGTCAGCCTGTCAGCGCTGTCAGTTGACAGGCGTGTACGCTTATCGGTGATGACGCCACCAGCTGCACTGAATACCATCTCTGACAGCACGCTAGCAGCAGGGCAGGCCAGCACCTCCAAGCGTACAGTGCCAGTTCAGGCCACGTGTCCAGCTTTGAAACCCAGTAGTTGTGTGGAGCAGAGTGATCGCTACGGACGTTGGTATGGTCAGCTAGGTACTCCCTCACCATCTTTCTGTACAGCTCCTCCCTACTCTGCCTAGACTGGGGACAGGTGACAGTGTCTTGCTGGGGTGACATAAAACTGGCAAAGGCCTTGGAGAGCGTTCCCCTGCCAGTGCTGGACAAGCTGCCTGCTCGCCTCCTCTCCCCCGCTACTTGGCCCACAGAACCATGCCCTCTAACGCTAGCGGCGTCAGATGGGAAGAATTGTTTTAGCTTGTGCACCAGGGCCTGTTGATACCTATTCACTCTCATACTCCTTTCCTCTGCAGGGATGAGAGTGGAAAGGTTCTGCTTGTACCGTGGGTCCAGGAGAGTGAACACCCAGTAATCGGTGTTTGAAAAAATTCTTCTAACGCGAGGGTCACGGGATAGGCAGCCTAACATGAAGTCTGCCATGTGCGCCAGAGTCCCAACACGCAAGAATTCCCTCTCCTCATTGACCTGACTCTCCATTTCCTCCTCCTCCTCCAAGTCCTCCTCTTCAGCCCATACACGCTCAAGAGTTAAGGACTGAGCACTGGTACCCTCTACTGTCTCGCTGACATTCTCCTCCTCTTCCTCCTCATCCTCATCCCCCTCCTCCGATACGCGCTGAGAAACAGACCGGAGGGTGCTCTGGCTATCAAGCGACGTATCTTCCTCCATCGTCTCTTGTGACAAGCGCAAAGCATCCGACTTGATGCTGAGCAGTGATTTTTTCAACAGGCAAAGCAGCGGGATGGTGAGGCTGATAATGGCGGCATCGCCGCTAACCATCTGTGTTGACTCCTCAAAGTTGCTCAACACCTGGCAGATATCAGACATCCACGTCCACTCCTCATTGTAGACTTGAGGAATCTGAGAGACCTGACTACCAGTTCTGGTGGAAGATGACATCTGGCAGTGTACAATCGCTCTGCGCTGCTGGTAAACTCTGGATAACATGTTTAATGTCGAATTCCATCTCGTGGGCACGTCGCACAACAGTCGGTGAGCGGGCAGTTGTAGGCGGCGCTGCGCTGCCCTGAGAGTGGCAGCTCTGTGGTCGACTTGCCGGAAATGCGCACAGATGCGGCGCACCTTGGTGAGCAAATCAGACAGATTGGGGTATGTCTTGAGGAACCATTGAACAATTAGGTTGAACACGTGGGCCAGGCATGGCACATGTGTCAGTCTGCCGAGTTGCAGAGCCGCCACCAGGTTACGCCCGTTGTCACACACAACCATGCCTGGCTTGAGGTTCAGCGGTGCCAGCCACACATCGGTCTGCGCCGTGATGCCCTGTAACAGCTCTTGGGCAGTGTGCCTTTTCTCACCTAAGCTCAGCAGTTTGAGCACCGCCTGCTGGCGCTTACCCACGGCACTGCTGCTGCGCCTAGAGCTACCGACTGAAGGCGCCGTGCCCACGGATAGTAATTCGGTGGAGGAGGAGGAGGGGTCGGAGGAGGAGGAGGCATAGTACGTCTGAGAGACCGTGACCGAGGTAGGCCCCGCAATCCTCGGTGTGGGCAGTACATGAGCGGCCCCAGGGTCAGTCTCGGTCCCA
>ONZH01023619.1:0-79963 GCA_900303285.1 Rhinella marina | reverse complement strand
TGACAGGGGTACTCAAGTACTTTTTGTAAAGGTCCACATACCTGAGTCTGCTGTAGGATAAAGGCCTGAGCTGCAAAACAAAAAATATATAAGGAGGGACAACACCATTGGCGTGTAGCGCTGCATTATTATTATTTTTTTTTACAATAATCCACATCTCCAAGCCCATCTTATCTCCTTTCTGCTGACCAAACAGTAAGAATGTCCTTTCAGTGCCCCCTAACAATAATGATGCCCCTTCAATGCCCCTCAGACAGTATGATATCTCTTTAGTGCTCCACAGAGTATGATACTCCTAAGTGCACCCTCAGAGCAGGGTGATCCCTTGGTGCCCCCACACATTATGTGCCCCTGACACATTACGATGGCTCCTTAGTTCCTCCCCATAGAGTATGAATACCCTAAGTGCTCACAGTAGTAATGCCCTCTCTGTGCCCCTTTCACAGTTGTAACGCCCTTTCTGTGCTCCTTCACAGTTGTAATGCCCTCTTTGTGCCCTCTTCACAGTAATAATCCCCATTGTGCCCCCTTCATAGTAATAATCCCCATTGTGCCCCATTCATAGTAATAATGCCCATTGTGCCTCCTTCCCAGTAATAATGCTCTTTAATAGTAGTAATGCCCATTGTACCCCCTTTAAAGTAATAATGCCCATTGTGCCCCCCTTCATAGTAGAAATCCCCATTGTGCCCCTTCACGGTTATAATGCCCTCTGTGTCTCCTTTCATAGTAGTAATGCCCTCTGTGCACTGTGCCCCCTTCAGAGTAGTAATGCCCTCTTTGAATTGTGCCTCCTCCATAGTAGAAATGCCCATTGTGCCCCCTTCAAATTAGCAATGCCCATAGTGCCCACTCCAGAGTAGAAATGCCCATTGTGTCCCCTCTGTGTTAAAAAAAAAAAAACAAAACACAGTAACTCCTCACATTGTCCTGTTTCTGAAGCTTACAGTCCTCTCTCCCCTGCAGAGAAAGATCGCTCTGCAGCACTGTGTGGGCAAAGCTTATGCAGATTTCCGTCTTCAGACTCCGCCCACACATGCCAGCAGGTGCATGCAGGGGTCTGGACAGCTGGTAACCGGATTTGGACTGTGGTCTGCCAGTTGAGTACCCTGGTATATATGATAAGGTGAGCTTTGACAACCGTTCACATGGTGCGGTGCTGCATGGCAGCCATTCTTGCTTTGGTGCTGTGCTGGTCGGCTCGTAGGGCCCAGAGCCAGAGTGGTTTTGCCAGGCAGCAGGGGTGCTGTTTAGGTGCTGAATCCTGTCGCCTGCTGATGCGGTGCTGCAGCGCCAGTGGACACCGTGCAGCGCCGCATCAGTAATTGTGCAGTGGGAGTTTTAATTGCTGAAATAGCTGGCCTTCCTCTTATTAATTTGCACCAGCAGGAGTTTGGAAGCCTTGTTCCCATGCGCATAGTACTTAAACTGGGAGGAGAAGAATAGTAAGTTTTTTTTAGTTCTGTATGTGCTTGAGTTAATTGCTCAAGCACATCAGGAGATAACTGGTATTTATGGCACCTCTCTAAGTGTGTAATCTTCCCCTGGAGGTCCAGAATGGCCTGTTGTTTGATTTTATTAATGTGGGCGCCTAAGGCTACTTTCACACTTGCGTTGTAAGGATCCGTTTGTGAGATCCGTCACAGGCTCTCATAAACGGTCCAAAACTGATCAGTTTTGTTCTAATGCATTCTCAATGGAAAAGGATCCGTTCAGAATGTATCAGTTTTGCTTCAGTTTGCTTCAGTTCAGTCAGCATTCCGTTTAGGAGGCAGACACTAAAACGCTGCTTGCTGCGTTTTGGTGTCCGCATGAAGAAACTGATCCAAACTGATTTGTCATGACTCACAATGTAAGTCAATGGGGACGGATCCGTTTTCTCAGACACAATAGAAAACGGATCCATCTCCCATTGACTTTCAATGGAGTTCATGACGGATCAGTTTGGCTATTTAAAAGATAATACAACCGGATCCGTTCAGAACGGATGCAGACGGTTGTATTATCCATGACGGATCCAGCAAAAACGCTGGTATGAAAGTAGCCTTAGGCTATAAAATGACCCCTGATAACCTACCTATGGGCCTCCCAAAGCAGGCCTCTGGAGATCCCTGGGGATTCATTTAATGTGAAGTAGTCAAGCAGAGCGGCCTCTATTTGTTTCACATGTGTTTCCACACTCAATAGTTCAATCGCCACCAGTAGGCTGTTTTGGGAAGGCCTGTAGGCTGTAGGTCAGGAAGACCAGGGCATGGTCAGATAGGATAATATTTCCGATCTCTGAGTTTTGGCATAGATGCAATTGATGAAATGGGACAAAAAGGTAATCCAGTCGATGATATGACTGGTGAAGTTGGGAAAAGAAAGAATCGTCCCTGTCTCCAGGGTGCATCATTCGCCAGACATCTAACAAGGTAGAATCTGCTAAGGATGCTGCAACTTATCTAGAGCCAATCTGGATATGGATGTAGATGAGCTGGAGGAATCAAGGACCGGGTCTATCGCCACGTTCAGGTCACCTCTTAGAACAATAAACCCCTCCGCAAATTCTCCAAATTGAAGCAATATCTTACGTAACCATTCTATCTGGAGGACGTTTAGGGCATATATGGGAGCCTATCTCCCCCTTGAGAAAGATATATGTTCCATCAGGATCTATATGGTACGAACGCAGGGCAAAGAGGACTGTCTTGTGTATGGCTATACTGATCCCCTTAGAAGCAAAGCGGGGAGATGTGTGATAAACTAGGTACATGTTTATGTCTGAAGTGCATTTCCTGTAACAAAGCTATTCCTACTTTATGCTTGTTTAGGAATTTGCAGATTTGGCTCCTCTTTGCCCGTACGTTCAGTCCTTTCACATTGAAAGTACAAACTTTAGTAGTAGCCATAGGAGTACCATAAAAAAGAGAAAGAAAATGATAACGTATATTGGGGTGGATTGGCCCTATTTTGTTATGGACTGTGGTATTTGGCTCTGTTGGGGTGGTATAATGTGCCACAATACGGTATTGCTGGCCCTGCTTTCCATCACTTTGGACCCGACTACAAAACGTGGTCACTTTTACTATTTTTTTCCAGGGCCACTTTAAGTTCCCAGTCCACCCCTGACGTACAGTATATAGATAATTAAAGGAGTCCTCGTAGCAGTGAGAGCAAGAGAAAAAAAAAGGAGGCAATCCCCAGTGAGGGACCCTACTATCTTCAGTACATAGGATTCTCTTCATACCCACAGGGGGGAGGTGGTGGGGGGAAGGGGGACAGACAGGATGAACATTTAGGCACTTTTTGATGTGTATTTTTTTGCTTCCCATTAATTACAATGAGAAAATCAGCACTGATTCTGCCCCAAGATAAGGCATGCTGCCTCTTTTTTACACGCTGCTTTATTACATGTGTTAAAAGGAAGCAACTGCTGACTCTCATTGAAATGAATGAGAGTCAGTTTAACAGGTGTATTGCGAGTGAAATACGTGCAAAAAACAGCATCATTACATAGCATCATAAATACATACATAGCATCATAAATCAATATAATACTATTCGATTCTATCAGTGCTATGTATGTCAGGACCGGAGCTCTCGCAGACACACACTGTGAGTTCAACGCATTGTAACTCACACGTGTGAAACAGCCTTAGAATGACAATTAAGCAAAATAAAAGCCATGTTATAGTGCAAACCAATATAACAAAAAAACAATCATTTTGGTTTCACAGTAATTGTATTGATCAACAGAATAAAGCTGACTTTTTTTTATACCACACGGTGAACAGCATAAAAAATAAAACACGTATGGAAATGCTTTTTTTGACCACCTCAAGTGATCAAAAAGCTATATGGTACCAATAAAAACCATACTCTAAAATAAACAAACAAACCCTCAGACAACCCAAAACAAGGGAAAAGTTATGACACTTAGCAAATCATTTCATCAAAATCCACACTTCAAAAATCCATATTTGTAAACAACATTTTAGGGTCAATAGTTTTTTAATTAGTTTTTGCAATTTTAAGGAACAAAGTGGTACAAATCACATAAGGTACATGCGTCTCCGTAAGGGTGTAAAGCACATAAAGCACAGTACATTATGATTTATATGCGGGGTGGTACAATAACCCCCGTATTGAACTGAAAACGAAATATAAGAAAAATAATAAGCAAGAAATAGTAACATAATTGGTAACAACAATAATAATAACAACAGAGCACTCTTAGTTCTGATTTGCCATTGGGCGAGGACTACTACTAGTCAGAGACGACTGCATTAGGGGAAGATAGCCAGATCTGCCACTTTTAGGTGAACTTTAGGATATGTATGATTCATAAACACCATCATTTTCTCATAGGCACAAGTAGTGTTTACCATCGCTACACCTCCTTTATTGGGGGGTCGTTTTGGACTTCCAGTACCTTGCGATGGCTAGTTTTGTGGAAAGTAGAATCTCCTGTATTGGGGGGTCGTTTTGGACTTCCAGTACCTTGCGATGGCTAGTTTTGTAGAAAGTAGAATCTGAGCAAGTACAATACGAATATGAACAATACAAACTGGGAAGTCTGTGATGCCCAAAAGAGCAGAGCTAGTGCTGGGGAGGGTTTGATCTGGATCCCTATGGAGGAGCCAGGGTATATGTGGCTTAATTTCTCGGGGGTATAATACCACCGAAGGGTGGTTTTCATTAAAAGCCTCATAGTGGGAGACACAGGTTAATGTTTTGGCACCGAATGATAGGGAGGAAGCCCAACTTTTTGTAGAAAAGACTTCTCCCAGTTCCTTTTACCACGTTAGGTATGTATTTTTTGCCAAAAAATTGGGGACAAAGATCCCAGAGGCAAAAACTGCCCCCACTCCCCCATACATGGGAAGGGGAACACGCGCTCAAATGTGACATCTACAAGCAGAAATCTGACACGTTCGCTCTGTCTGCAGTGAGCTTGTTTTACCGAGTAGCGCTTCAGTGAAAACTCGCCGACCTCACTTCAAATGTGTGTTCACAGGGAAAATATTTCTTTCTACCAACAAAACCAGTTCTATGGCCTCTCCTGCCAGTAACTGGCTGAGTCCTAGGGGTCCTCCAGATCACAAGGAGGAGGAAGGGCCTGACAACCCAGTGCAGCCTCTGACAACCATCACTGCATAGGGAGGTTAGGGGACACAACAGGAAACAACGGATTGTACAGTTAATGCTGAAGTATGGCACCGAACCTGGAAGTGGTAGGATTGGGTACAGCAGATAAAATCAAGAAGGAGCAGGCTTGAGGCGTGCGACTGACTATCCAACTTCTTTACTGCACATATAATGCTTTTCAATCAATGCATGGAAAGGAGCAGAATGTATTACAGAAGAGACACCCCTCTGCTTCTGAATGAAATGCATTTAATATTGTCTTACTCCTTTGGCATCAAAGTGCACAGCCGGAAGGTCCAATAAGCTTCCCTATTGACGAGACTGATCCTTATTATGGACATGTGTAGAATGTCTTGAGACACTGATTGATTTTCTCTATATGAATATTGCTGCAATGCCTGTTCAGTCTTTTCTTCATAGGTGTGTGTCCAATGTCCATGAACAGGAGATAAATGACATGAGCAGATGAGCAGTTCCCATGTCCTCTGATCTTTTAATTTTTCTGCTCCATGCATTGATTGTGCCTGATGAAGGGGATGGCACGCGCCTGAAACGCATAAGGATACTTGCAAACTTGCGTTTGCAGAATCCGTTTGTGAGATCCGTCCAGGCTCTCACAAACGGATCCGTCATGATAATACAACCGTCTGCATCCATTCTGAACGGATCCGTTTGTATTATCTTTTACATAGCAAAGACGGATCCGTCTTGAACTCCATTGAAAGTCAATGGAGGATGGATCCCTTTTCTATTGTGTCTGAGAAAACGGATCCGTCCCCATTGACTTACATAGTGAGTCATGACACATCCGTTTGCATCAGTTTCTTCATGCGGACACCAAAACGCAGCAAGCAGCGTATTAGTGTCCGCCTCCAAAACAGAATGGAGACTGAACTGAAAGCAAAACTGATGCATTCTGAACGGATCCTTCTCCATTCAGAATGCATTAGGACAAAACTGATCAGTTAAGGACCGTTTGTGAGAGCCTTGACGGATCTCACAAATGGATCCTGCAAACTCAATGTGAAAGTAGCCTTACTTGTGCAATAAAGAAGTTGGAAGGTAACTGTCACATCCTGGAGTACCGGGCAGACCTCTGTAACGTCATGCAAACAAGACAAAGGCAGATAACAGACCAGAAACCAACAGAATAATTTATTACACATGTAATAAAGGGACCTGAAAGTAATGCAGGACAAGCAGGTTAGGCAATAGTGGTAGCACTACCACTGAACCAAGTGCACTAGAGGCAAACCCCCGAGGGTGATGAGCCAATGAGCCCCGTTCTTCACAGAGCCCCTGGTGGTGGGGATGAACTTGGCTGAGGGCTCACTGGTCGCATCTCCAGGATGGTCCCCATACACTTGGCCGCTACCAGAAGAGAACCACGCTGGTGCAAGCACCAGCGGATCAGACAGCAACAGAGGGACTGGAACCCAAACAAACTAAGGACATGGATCAGACAAGACAAACAGGAACCAGGACACAAGCAGATGCCTGGACCCCATGCAGAAGAGAAGCATGGCGGTCACAGGCAGACCTGTACACAGACTAGAACCCAGGAGCCCTCTCATTAAGGCAGGACAGGAACAGAAGCAGTAAGGCATTGCCAGGCAAGAAGACATGGATCAGAAACAGTCAAGCACTGCCAAGGCTATACATGGAACAGACAGAATCAGAAGCAGTGGAGTACTGCCAGGCAATACATGGAACAGACAGGATCAGAAGCAGTGGAGCACTGCCAGGCAATACATGGAACAGACAGGATCAGAAGCAGTGGAGCACTGCCAGGCAATACATGGAACAGACAGAATCAGAAGCAGTGGAGCACTGCCAGACAAGACAGGAAACAAACAGAATCAGAAGCAGTGGAGCACTGCCAGGCAATACATGGAACAGACAGGATAAGAAGAAGTGGAGCACTGCCAGACAAGACAGGAAACAAACAGAATCAGAAGCAGTGGAAGCACTGCCAGGCAAGAAGTGGAACAGACAGGATCAGAAGCAGTGGAGTACTGCAGGCAATACATGGAACAGACAGGATCAGAAGCAGTGGAGTACTGCCAGGCAATACATGGAAACAGACAGGATCAGAAGCAGTGGAGTACTGCAGGCTATACATGGAACAGACAGGATCAGAAGCAGTGGAAGCACTGGCCAGGCATACATGGACAGACAGAAGCAGTGGAGCACTGCCAGGCAATATACATGGCAACATACAGACAGGAATCAGAAGCAGTGGAGCACTGCCAGGCAATACATGGAACAGACAGAATCAGAAGCAGTGGAGCACTGCCAGGCAATAAATGGAACAGACAGAATCAGAAAGCAGTGGAGCACTGCCAGGCAATACATGGAACAGACAGAATCAGAAGCAGTGGAGCACTGCCAGGCTATACATGGAACAGACAGAATCAGAAGCAGTGGAGCACTGCCAAGGCTATACATGGAACAGACAGAATCAGAAGCAGTGGAAGCACTGCAGCACTGATACATGGAACAGACAACAGAAGCAATGACATGCACTGGGCAATACAGAACAGGACAGAATCAGAAGCAGGAGCACTGCAGGCAATAAATGGAACAGACAGATCAGAAGCAGTGGAGCACTGCCAGGCTATACATGGCAGACAGGAATCAGAAGAAGTGAGCCATGCATACAGACAGATCAGACATGCAGAACAAGACAGGGATCAGAATCAGAAGGAGCCACTGGCAGGGCAAGCACAGGATAACAGAAGAAAGAAAGAGTGCAGAGGAAAGAAGGAGCAACATGGAACAGCAGATCAGAAGCAGAGCAAGCAGAAGCAGTGGAGCACTGCAGGCAATACATGGAACAGACAGGATAAGAAGCAGTGGAGCACTGCCAGGCAAGAAGTGGAACAGACAGGATCAGAAGCAGTGGAGCACTGCCAGAAAAGAGAGGAAACAAACAGAATCAGAAGCAGTGGAGCACTGCCAGGCAATACATGGAACAAACAGGATAAGAAGAAGTGGAGCACTGCCAGGCAATACATGGAACAGACAGGATCAGAAGCAGTGGAGCACTGCCAGGCAAGAAGTGGAACAGACAGAATCAGAAGCAGTAGAGTACTGCCAGGCAATACATGAAACAAGACACAGAACAGGTGCAGAAGATCAGCAAGGCATGGACAAGGACACAACAACACCACTTTACCAGGCGACACCACACATAAAGACAGATGGCAAAACCCCCTGGGTCAGCAGCAAGGGGCTACATCCAGCATGGCACAAGACAGAACTGACCCTAAGCCTCACAGATAGAAATAGCTGCATCACAGAACCAGCCTACATGGGAATACCCACAGCCAGTACACAAAGCGCATGCAGCCAGCCTGTACGCCACCGGTGACAAGAACCACTGAGCTATGGACGTGGGGAGACACAAACACAGGCAACAGTTCACACACAACACCGTAGCCAGCATGCAGCCCCAAGCAACCAGTACGCAAGAGAGCATGCAGCCATCCTACACAACCACAACTGTCACAGTGAACTGCACTGACAGTAACCCACGGCCCTCAAGCCTGTCTCTTCCAAGCTTTATCTATGCTGACTTTGGGTACAAGATAATGATATAGACACTTGGGGTACAGGATAATGACACTGACACTTGGGGTACAGGATAATGACACTCGGGGTACAGGATGATGACACTCGGGGTACAGGATGATGACACTTGGGGTACAGGATAATGACACTGACACTCGGGGTACAGGATAATGACACTCGGGGTACAGGATGATGACACTCGGGGTACAGGATAATGACACTCGGGGTACAGGATAATGACGCTGACATTCGAGGTACAGGATAATGACACTCGGGGTACAGGATGATGACACTTGGGGTACAGGATAATGACACACTCGGGGTACAGGATAATGACGCTGACACTCGGGGTACAGGATAATGACGCTGACACTCGGGGTACAGGATAATGACACTGACATTCGAGGTACAGGATAATGACACTGACACTTGGGGTACAGGATAATGACACTGACACTCGGGGTACAGGATAATGACGCTGACACTCGGGGTACAGGATAATGACACTGACACTTGGGGTACAGGATAATGACGCTGACACTCGGGGTACAGGATAATGACGCTGACACTCGGGGTACAGGATAATGACGCTGACACTCGGGGTACAGGATAATGACACTGACATTCGGGGTACAGGACTGGGGGTTGCAGTGGTTTTCTCGGCAGTATTCGGTGGTGCTGGAGATCACACACTCCATACTATTACTGCACAATCAGCTGGCAGTCAGTCTTCCCTGCTCGCTCTTGTTTGTCACAGTATTTCGCCGGCGTGTTACGTAGACAGTGCAGATAAGCTTGTTTACCTTAGGAGTGGTGGGACTGAACAGCATCTCCACTCTCTAGGCGACCCAGAAAGGCTCTGCACAATGGGGTGCTGATAAGGAGCAATATCGCATTAATTAAAATGGAGTGGAGATGTATATTGAGGACCGTCAGCTTCACTACACTTCCTGAATTCCTGGTCGGAGTTGTCACCTTCCTGGAGGCTGCTCGAGGAGCCACCTGTCCAGTGCAGGTGCGGAGGGGAGGCACCTACTCACCACAACCGTTTCCTTGTTTCTGTTTTTCTGTCTCCTGCTCACAAAAGAAAAGCTCTGACGCAGCGACTCTGCCCGGTCTCCAAGTATCTGGCAACAGGCTCCATCTTAAAAGACAATCCCCAAATGTTATCACTGAGGCGATCATGTGTTCTCACTACAGCTTCCAGTAACCAGATCCACAGACTGAAGTGTGAAGCTCTAGCTGTGACACCCCAGATACTCAGGCTGGGAGTCTGGAGGGGCCACAGGCTGGAGATCACTGCTCCACAGATGCTGCGCAAGCGTACATGTCAGACCAGGCTAATCTATTCTGTAGATCCCTTAATCATCTCCTTTAAAATTTAACAGCTGAAAATTTCACAATTTTACCCAGAAATAGTGAGACAATGTACGAGAACTCAGGGGTGGAGGATTATTCTAATTTTTTTAATAAAAGATAAATATGCTTACAAACATGTAACAGCAGATAATTTATACATCATGTGTCCTTCATATCACCGCGCTGTAATACTGGGCATTAACCATCTTATGTGGGAGGGGAGCAGGGGTCACCCAACTTCCCAAATACAAAAAACATACCGCACCAGGAGGGAGAAGTCGGAATGAAGCTTTATCTGTTTGAATGTAATGATGATACATGTACGGCCTCTAGCCTGGATACAAGATGAGATACGGCCTCTAGCCTGGATACAAGATTAGATACGGCCTCTAGTCTGGATACAAGATGAGATACGGCCTCTAGCCTGGATACAAGATGAGATACGGCCTCTAGCCTGGATACAAGATGAGATACGGCCTCTAGTCTGGATACCAGATGAGATATGACTTCTAGACTGGATACAAGATGAGATACGGCCTCTAGTCTGGATACAAGATGAGATACGGCCTCTAGCCTGGATACAAGATGAGATACGGCCTCTAGTCTGGATACAAGATGAGATACGGCCTCTAGCCTGGATACAAGATGAGATACGGCCTCTAGTCTGGATACCAGATGAGATATGACTTCTAGACTGGATACAAGATGAGATACATCCGCTAGCCTGGATACAAGATGAGATAAGACTTCTAGCCTGGATACAAGATGAGATAAGACTTCTAGACTGGATACATGATGAGACAAGTAGACAGGGCCAGCAATACCATATTGTGGCACATTATACCACCCCAACAGAGCCAAATAGCACTGTGCATCACAAAATACATCCCCAAAAACTTCCACTGGCCGGCAGAGAGGAGGGCTGAGGTGGCCCCCTGGGCATCAGCACACTGGGAAATTTCCCTGTAAGGTCTATGGCCAATCCGCCCCTGAACGAAACTGTGGGAGCTGCTTGTGCTTGTAAGCAATCAAACAATCCTCTCTACTGGTGGTATGTCTGGGCCGTCTAGAGACTGTTAACTGTGTGTGCATGCCACTGCTCACAACATCGCCTAACAGCTAAGTCAGAATGAGCAGCAAGCGATCTCTCACCAAGAGGTACACTACTCAAAAGTAACTTCTGAGAGCCTTTTTATAGGGCAGTGATGGAAGCACTTTTACACCCTCTTGTGGCAAGACCCAGTGTCTAATCACACTGCAACTGTGATCATTTACATATCTGCTGAGACATAACTGCAGAACTACATGGGAGCAGTATTTTATTTTTGTCTATGAGTGTAGTCAAACAGACACAATTCATGAGCTGATGTATTAGGCAGCTTTACCATTCAGGAGTCTGAGGAAGCTGGGTGACTACAGTGTCTTTCGTGAGAGCTGTCATCCAGAAATAGAGGCAGATCTGGATACCGGCTGAATAGAAGAGAACGACTCAGGGATACAGGGGATATTAAAAATTTTTGGGTGAAATTCTACTGGTCCCCGACTTATGACCTAGGGTCCGGTCACCCAGGCTCATTCATACCCATACACTTTGCATATTACATCCTTGTTTGCATGATGGATGTGCTTCCGACAACAATGATTTTTATGTCCCCATAGAAGAGGCGATCAGCGAACAACGAGCATTTGCTGATCGCTGGCCCTATGTATACGGGGCAAAGATCGGCAAAAGACATTCATTTGGCCTACCATAGGCCTTTATGTAGACAATCATCAGTCGTTTAACACAGACCAATAATGTTAAAAAAATACCTATGTACATTCACATCATTATAAAGTGTTCACATACGATGATCACTCTTATCTGCCACCAGCAGGACAGACAGAAAGAGTGATCCATTGTGCTGAAACTATAATATACTCCAATTACCCTGCCTTTAGTGGGCAGTATTAGGGCATCACTGAATGGCAGAAGTCATTTTACTGGCAGACAGGAGCTCCATTTAGCTTTGGAAAAAATCTGATTAATACAGCTCATTCTCTGCTCTCAACTAGACAGTTCTGCCTTGGAATGAAGACCCCAGGCATGTCCGTAGAAACCAGCCTGAAGTTGAGCAGCATATCCCTAGCAACCAGATTGTCAGAAACAATACTTATCTGGCAATATTGATATCATGTGAGTCCCCAGCTCAGCCAGCATTATTAATCAGATTTTCTGGAAAATGCATTTTGGTGGGGAGCTCCACCCCTCTAAAGCTGCAGAGATTCTGGCACTTGTAGTTATGCAGTAGCTGGAGGATCATGTTGACAAATGCAATGATAATAATCAATCTGTAGACTAAAAGTAAATGTATAGAAAAGGTTAATTCACAGTAGACACAAGAGACCAGAAAGCCTCTGCAGGAAAAGGTCCCATAAACTCACAGATGAGCTCCACTTCTCAACATTATTTTATAGGTTAAATCTTTGTAAATACTTTCCTTGCATAATGTCTGATACTCCACTCACATCCAAAGCTGCATTCACACTGGTGCCTTTTGTCTCCTAACAGCTAAGCTGGTTTCCATGAAAGCAATGCACTTTACTTTCTTCCAAAATACACTGAAACAGAACATGTTCTTGGTCAAAGACTGAACCATCAGGAGGCAACAGTGAAGTATGAAGTCTGGCATCCTGAGCTTAAACCTGCAGAATTAAGAATGCGGCTCTGGATGTGTCTGGAGATATAACTGAGGATATGTATAATGCTAGAGGTTATATGTAAAATCAACCTGTGAAATGATATCCAAAAGTGAGGATCCATAAGACACTAGCAACACTATCCGCCTACCATGTGGCTTCAGCTACAGGGGGACAGGTTTAGGTTGCTCTTTGTGGTCATAGTTATCGCTTTTTCAGAATTTCTGTCTACACCTACATCAATAGCTTCATTTATCAATTAGATGTTATCCGGCCCCGATAGACTTTTGCTGCCTTTACCCAAGATACTCTTGAGTTGGATCCAAAAGAACGGTTGCCGGTTCTCCTCTAAAGGCCACTCAAGATAGGTCTTAGTGCTAAGCAGTTTTCTCAGTCTGCAGAACCTTTTCGGTAGGTCCTCCATTCTGATGTTCTCCTTGACCACAAGAATAACATCTCCAAAAGAATGGCCAACGGCTCTCTGATGGGCGAAGTAGAGCTCGTAGTTACACCATTCACTGTTGACAAAGTTGTGAGACAACACAAAGATGATCTTCCGACTGTTCTCGATGTTCTCTATTATGTTGTCAATAATCCATCTCCCCGGGAGGAAGTCTCTCTCATGAATACAAACTCTGTACGGTGGGTTGGAGTTTTCTAGATGATGCAGTAACACTCCTCTTACCCAATCCGCATCTGAGTAGCTATAGGAGATGAAGGCATGGAAGGCATATTCTCTTGTTTCTTGACTGTTCCTGGACCGGTACTTGGATTGAATTATCTGACATGTCGCTCTCAAATACCAGGGAATATCAAACTTGAAGCAAAGCAGCATGCCAATGATGAGAACCAAAGCTGTCACCGAGACAGAAACAGCCACCACTAAGCGGACATCACACTCCAGCTTCCCTGGGCTGAAGGATTCAATCCTGGTGTCCAGCATGTATGTAGGATGATAGCAATAGTAGTTATCTGGCCAGTCAGGGAGCGATAAGGACCCCTCCTTAAGAGTATCTGTGATAAAAGCGTAGAGGTCACATGTACAATGATAAGGATTGTTCCCTGCAGTCAACTCTCTCAATCGAACCAATTTTTGGAAAGAACCTTGATCAATGACTCCGAAAGCGTTCCCTTCAAGTTCTAGGACCTGGAGGTTAGGGCTGTTCCAGCCTGTTGGGATGAACTTGATTTTATTATTTCTTAGAATAAGCTTTGTTAGGTTTGTCGCTTGGTCAAAATAACTCATATCCAAGCGTTCTAAACGGGAATTAGACATGTCAAGATATTCCAAGGTTACAGGAAGGCACGGGAACACATCCACCGTGAGCTTATTGTTCTGTAAAATTAAAATTTTGATGCCGATATTCCACACACAAGACTCCTTGATGCTCCCAATGGCATTACTCGAAAGGTCTAACTGCGTGAGCTTTGGCCACTTAGCTGTCAGCAATGAGATGGTCCTCAGACTGTCTATTCGGTTAAGGCTAACGTTGAATGTCTCAATGTTTGGAAGCACATTCTGCTTACACAGTAAGTTGTAAAGGTTTGTGGAAAATAGCCTGTTATTCGATATATTTAGCGAGACAACATTAGCCATTTCGTCCCAAGCATCACAGGGAACAAAGTTAAAGTTGACGTTGATGATGCTCAGATGAGCGACTTTCCTGAACCAAGTGAAGGACCAGTCAAACCTCAGGATATCTGGGTTAGTGACATCCTGTATGACCAAGTTCTGTAAAACCAAGTCCTTAATGGCCTCATCCGAGGTCTGGTCACTCACAGAACGAGCAAAATCTACAGACAGCAGTAAAAGGTTTTGGATCTTAGAACTCTGAACATTCTGCAAGACCAGACGGAGAAGATTCTCATTAAATTTTCCTCTAAAGAAGATCAGATTTCTTATATTAATGGCAGGCAAGAAGGAGAATATATCCAAAACATGTTTATAATAAGAAAACTCAAACAAGTTTCGGAAACGGAGGGTGGTCAAATTTTTTCCTGCCAAGTCCCTTAAGATATAATTTAACAAACTGGCATTGCTATCCAGAGCGATGTCCAGCCACAAAACCTCAGTGTTCAGCACCGAGAAAGCCCCCCTGCTCATAGTAGTCCAAACTTGACTTTGTCTTTAAAGCAAACTTCTGCAGACTGATGTTCTGGATGACTGCAAAGTCGTCTTTTAGAACTGTAGAAACCAGTGGACCTCCTATGGATAAAACTTGTAAATTCACCAGTTTGTAAAACTCTTTCCCCAATGTGGAAAATTTGTAGAAGTTATTGGACAATTCAAGGATTTGCAAGCCTTTAAGATGTTCCAGGGATGAAGCTGGGATCTCCACAAGGGAATTATTAAATAAACTCAGGTTCCTCAGGAGCAGGTTGGTCTTGAATGATCCATTCTCTATGTAAGAAATGTTATTGAAGCTGAGGTTTAGTGTATCTAAGTAGGGGTATCGAGAAAAGCTGTCCCGCTTCAGTTCTGTGATTTTATTATAGGACAAGTCCAGATACTCCACATCCTCCGACAGATTCTGAGGAACATCGTTCAGGTATAATCCATTACAGTGGACATATTTCTTGTCCGGACTGGTGTCACATACCGATTCACACAACTTGACTACTCCGAAAAATGAGATGAGGCGCAGCACCAAGTACACGCTGCGGTGACACATTCCTAAATTCTTCACATCTAAGAGAAAGAAGAAAAAAGTCAAAAGTGAGCTTTCATCCATGAACGATAACAGTATAAATTTTAGAGGTAGCATATCTAATTTATCATGTTGGCTTATAAGGTGTGATACAGTCTTAGTGAACCTCACATACCCCACCTGCTGTAGAACCTAAGCTGTTCCTACACGTGTCAGAAGCCTATTCTTCCCGACCCCATACATGTGAATCTTGGATGCGACTGTCAGTACGTCTTTTAAATGGGGAGAGGGGAATCGGATGTTACTAGACTTGGCGTGGTGGGGAAGGGGGCCCGTCTCAGTCATCGTTTTCTACGCCTGTTTTAGGCTAGAAAATGTTCTAAATGTACGCTAGCAAGGAAGCTGACGTAGATTTAGAATGGCAGTGGATGCGCCGAAGTTACGTAGCGGCCGGCCCCTCTCATTATCCATTGCCAGAGCAGGGATTATTGAGACCGGTGTCTTAATAAATGACCCCCTTTGTTTTTAAATTAATCATAAAAATTATACTCAGAGTTGTGAACCCTTTCTGCTCCAGGGCAGTCATTACACCCTCCCCAGCACCACCACCGCAGCCATGACATGCGCATATACCACACGTAACACGTGCCCGTTGCAGCCAAACTAGAATGAGACGCGGCTCCTTGCCTCCTCCCTCTGCCCCTGTTCTGGGGGACGCCCTCTGGTCTGTGTGGGCCTCTTCTGGATGTCAGATGGACAGCACAGATTATACACATTTATTCACAGAATTTACCTCACAGCATTCATTATTGTGGATCTCAACAAGCATCAGATCACATGACCGTGGAGTTATTACGAGGCTTCTGTGCAGGAACATTCATCTTAATCCAGGATTCGGTACCTATAACGGAGAAGGGAAGAAGATGTCAACCAGATCACCAGACCCTCAGTAACATATAGACAAGGCCTTAAGCCATACAACTGATGTTTAGTCACTTGAAAGGGCTATCTTGCACTGTGATTTATAATATTGTGTGCCCTTATACGGTTTCATATTAGTGAACTGCATTTATAAGTTTATTATAATATATCCTGCTCATTGTACACTGCACTATTGAAAGGTTTACTTCTCAGCCAGACCTCAGGACTTTCTATCTGTGCACTGAGAAGTTAGAAATCTTCTACAGTTATACGGGAGCATGCAAGTTTTGGAAGGGACAAAAACAACACACTGACCTTCTGAAGATTTGTTTAATAACACTATGCAGACTGAAATTACAGCATTGTTTCTGTTTAGGCTGTGCTTCTCCAGTCACCACTTCCATAGAAGGTCCTAGTTCAGTTCTAGTACAGTTAGATTGTTTGTCCGACAGCTATTGTATGTGTATAAGAACCTTAAGGCATATAAATTGGTCAAAAAGTTCCTGCCTGTATATCATGTCTGAGAGGTAGTCACACCCCACCCTCTGCTGATGACATCACTGATATAATGACATGTGATCAGACATGAGATCCACAAATCTTTTACTACAGGAACATCTATTACTGCTGACAACCTGCCTGTATATCATGTCTGAGAGGTTGTCACAGCCCCGCCCCCTGCTGATGACATCACTGATATAATGACATGTGATCAGATATGAGATCCACAAATCTTTTACTACAGGAACATCTATTACTGCTGACAACCTGCCTGTATATCATGTCTGAGAGGTTGTCACAGCCCCGCCCCCTGCTGATGACATCTCTGATATAATGACGTGATCAGACATGAGATCCACACACCTTATACTACAGGAACATCTATTACTGCTGACAACCTGCCTGTATATCATGTCTGAGAGGTTGTCACACCCCCGCCCCCTGCTGATGACATCTCTGATATAATGACGTGATCAGACATGAGATCCACACACCTTATACTACAGTAACATCTATTACTGCTGACAACCTGCCTGTATATCCTGTCTGAGAGGTAGTCACAGCCCCGCCCCTGCTGATGACATCACTGATATATAACATGTGATCAGACATGAGATCACACACCTTATACTACAGGAACATCTATTACTGCTGACAACCTGCCTGTATATCATGTCTGAGAGGTAGTCACAGCCCCACCCCCTGCTGATGACATCACTAATATAATGACGTGATCAGACATGAGATCACACACCTTATACTACAGGAACATCTATTACTGCTGACAACCTGCCTGTATATCATGTCTGAGAGGTTGTCACAGCCCCGCCCCCTGCTGATGACATCACTGGCATAATGACATGTGATCAGACATGAGATCCACACACCTTCTCGGTTGTCTTTAAGGGTCAGGTGGCAGTAGAAAAAAAAAAAAAAAGGTGAAGTCCTTACCACCTGAAACACGAATCCCTCCTGCACTAAGCAGCCATGATGCAGCAGTGCCTTGGGCAATTAACCTCTTCCTCCCTGGAGTGAATCTTTTAAAGGAATTCAGAGTGTGTGCAGTCCGGGCCGCAGCAAGTGAGACAGCCGCAAGAGACAGCAGGAAGCCAAACAAAAGCTAAACTAGAAATGCCTGTTTGTCATTCATCACAAAACAGGGTGGACGGGGCTCACTCAGGGACTGCCCACAGCCTGTCTTCTCTATACTCCTCTGTCACCTCCAGACTTCTCTGTCTTCTCTATACTCCTCTGTCACCTCCAGACTTCTCTGTCTTCTCTATACTCCTCTGTCACCTCCAGACTTCTCTGTCTTCTCTATACTCCTCTGTCACCTCCAGACTTCTCTGTCTTCTCTATACTCCTCTGTCACCTCCAGACTTCTCTGTCTTCTCTATACTCCTCTGTCACCTCCAGACTTCTCTGTCTTCTCTATACTCCTCTGTCACCTCCAGACTTTCTCTGTCTTCTCTATACTCCTCTGTCACCTCCAGACTCTCTGTCTTCTCTATACTCCTCTGTCACCTCCAGACTTCTCTGTCTTCTCTATACTCCCTCTGTCACCTCCAGACTTCTCTGTCTTCTCTATACTCCTCTGTCACCTCCAGACTTCTCTGTCTTCTCTATACTCCTCTGTCCTCACTCTCTCATACTTCTCTGTCCTCAATTCTTCTCTATAACTCCTCTGTCACCTCCAGACTTCTCTGTCTTCTCTATACTCCTCTGTCACCTCCAGACTTCTCTGTCTTCTCTATACTCCTCTGTCACCTCCAGACTTCTCTGTCCTATTCCAGAATCCTCTGTCACCTCCAGACTTCTCTGTCTTCTCTATACTCCTCTGTCACCTCCAGACTCTCTGTCTTCTCTATACTCCTCTGTCACCTCCAGACTTCTCTGTCTTCTCTATACTCCTCTGTCACCTCCGGACTTCTCTGTTCTTCTCTATACTCCTCTGTCACCTCCGGACTTCTCTGTCTTCTCTATACTCCTCTGTCACCTCCGGACTTCTCTGTCTTCTCTATACTCCTCTGTCACCTCCAGACTTCTCTGTCTTCTCTATACTCCTCTGTCACCTCCAGACTTCTCTGTCTTCTCTATACTCCTCTGTCCCCTGCAGACTTCTCTGTCTTCTCTATACTCCTCTGTCACCTCCGGACTTCTCTGTCTTCTCTATACTCCTCTGTCACCTCTGGACTTCTCTGTCTTCTCTATACTCCTCTGTCACCTCCAGACTTCTCTGTCTTCTCTATACTCCTCTGTAACCTCTGGACTTCTCTGTCCTATTCCAGAATCCTCTGTCACCTCCAGACTTCTCTGTCTTCTCTATACTCCTCTGTCACCTCTGGACTTCTCTGTCTTCTCTATACTTCTCTGTCACCTCCAGACTTCTCTGTCTTCTCTATACTTGTCTGTCACCTCTGGACTTCTCTGTCCCCTCCACACTTCTCTATATCCTCCAGACTCCTCTGTCCCCTCCAGACACACAGCACTTAAAATCCTACAGCCGGTTCTCCCCTGAGATCTGCCATCGTCAGAAGGTTGGAAGGCCCCCCATACATATTAGATAACTTAAATGATTTGCCGATCGGGAGTCTGGGAAAGCTGGGACAGGCCTTTCGTGGCTGTAACAGTGAGCAGCGTGGTTCTCACCTAGCTTGAGAAACACAAGAAGTAGTAGCGCAGAAAACTACTCCAGCCTATCACGTCTGGAGTCTCTTGGATCTTGTCCCAGATTTACGGCAGAATTTGGCAAACGTCTCATGTTTTACAACCACAACTAGCGATGTTACAACGCGTCCTACAAATCCGAAAAACACACACAGCGACAACTCCAAAGAAAGTTCTACTTCACCTGCAGCCGTAACAGCCCCTCACACCCAGCAATTACCTGCAGATTTATCACCTACACTTTCAGGAGGCCACAGCTCGCCACGCTCTGGGGGAGTCTCATGTAAGTCATAGTGTCAGGCTCTAAAGACCCTACACAGAAATTGTATAAAGAGTGCAGGTCAAATTGGTCAACGGCCAGTTATCTGCCATAGTCATTCATTAAAATGACATAGTATGGCGCCACCTGGTGTTCACAGCGTATAGCAATGTGCACGTCCATCTACTCAGCTGAGTGCTGCTGGGGACACATGCATGGCTTTCTGATGCACTTGTCAGAGAGGAGCAGAGCCTCGGCGGTACATGGCAGCAACTGCGGAGACTGTATTGTAAGCTGCTAGAGGGGGAAGGAGACTGATTCTGTCCAGAGCTGACCCAGGAGCACAGATTCACAGCTTAACAAAGGAAAGTGCTATTGGAAATGGCCACGACATACCGCGTAAAAACAATCTCACATCAGCCTTGAAGGCAATACAAATACCTTCTACATATTGAGCGCATGTTAGCAGTATATATAGATTTTATATATGTTCCCTAATACGGCCATGACGTTCCCTGAGGGCTTCCATGAGCGGATTGTAATATGTGGAGGTGACGACAGGAGAGTCACCGATTATACACATATAATGGACAGATGATGACTGAAGAATTATAGCTGCTACACAACTACAACTCCCAACGCTGTCTGAGCACTAATTCATGGTAACATACAGGCTGTGAAGTCAGTGTAAGGCTCCATTCACACGTCCTGTTTTTCTTTCCTGATTCGATCCTGATCCTGATCTGGATCCATTCATTTCAATGGGTCCTGAAAAAATTAGGATCGAATCAGGAAAGAAAAACAGGACGTGTGAATGGAGCCTAATGCTGTGTACTCACCCCAGACACCCGCACCCGGACTGCTGGCCTCCTGCAACACATAGTGACTGCCCTCCAGTCATCAGAGGCCCCTGAGCGGGAGGTGTGTCACTCCCATCATCCAGCCCAGAACATTAACCCTTCAGAGCCTGCAACCCCCACCCCACTGTGTACTGTCATAACTTCCAGGGACAGTGTATCCCATCCTGTGTGATACTGTCTGCTAGAGCTACATATCTAATCCTATCCTGTGTGATACTGTCTGCTGAGCTGTGTATCTAATCCTGTCCTATGTGATACTGTCTGCTGAGCTGTGTATCTAATCCTATCATCTGTGATACTGACTGCTGAGCTGTGTATCTAATCCTATCCTGTGTGATACTGTCTGCTAGAGCTGCATATCTAATCCTATCCTGTGTGATACTGTCTGCTGAGCTGTGTATCTAATCCTGTCCTATGTGATACTGTCTGCTGAGCTGTGTATCTAATCCTATCCTGTGTGATACTGTCTGCTGAGCTGTGTATCTAATCCTATCCTGTGTTATGCTGCCTGCTTAGCTGTGTATCTAATCCTATCCTGTGTGATACTGTCTGCTGAGCTGTGTATCTAATCCTATCCTGTGTGATACTGTCTGCTGAGCTGTGTATCTAATCCTGTCCTATGTGATACTGTCTGCTGAGCTGTGTATCTAATCCTATCCTGTGTGATACTGTCTGCTGAGCTGTGTATCTAATCCTATCCTGTGTGATACTGTCTTCTGAGCTGTGTATCTAATCCTATCCTGTGTTATGCTGCCTGCTTAGCTGTGTATCTAATCCTATCCTGTGTGATACTGTCTGCTGAGCTATGTATCTAATCCTATCCTGTGTGATACTGTCTGCTGAGCTATGTATCTAATCCTATCCTGTGTGATACTGTCTGCTGAGCTATGTATCTAATCCTATCCTGTGTGATACTGTCTGCTGAGCTATGTATCTAATCCTATCCTGTGTGATACTGTCTGCTGAGCTGTGTATCTAATCCTATCCTGTGTGATACTGTCTGCTGAGCTGTGTATCTAATCCTATCCTGTGTGATACTGTCTGCTGAGCTGTGTATCTAATGTGTATCTGTGCACCCACTGACTTCAATGGGTCTGTGTTCCGCAAGATACGGCCAGACTTAGGACCAGTCCCATCTTTTGTGGAGTGACCACGTGGACCTGGAAGCACAGGGAATCGCATCAATGGGTCTGCACTGCGAAGCGAGGATCTTCTTTCTATCCATCCATCCATCCTTTCATCCATCCTTTCATCCATCCTTTCATCCATCCTTTCATCCATCCTTTCCTTTCTGTCTCTCTTTCTTCCATACTCTCCAGCTGTACATTTTATATACATTGTGGATATTCTGGACTGCAGTGCAGGAATGTGCAGGAGGTGGGGGGGTGGGGGCCTTGCTCCTGCAGCTGGGAAGAGAATTGGGGGGGGGGGGGCACATACTTTCCTTCTACTTCTGGGTTCAGGAATTTCACAGTTATTCCCAGGTCCTTTGAAAATTAAAGGGATACACACATCATTTTATATAATTGTAATAAATGTCATGTTGTAGTATGGAAACTAGTGTGCTGACCCTGCAGGGCCCCAGTATGAGCTGGACCTACGTCCCCAACACCTCTATTATATTGGTATAGTCTGTGGAGGGAAGTGATGCTGGACTCACAGTGGAGAGTGAGGGTAGTTGTCTGAGATGTGTCTCCCTGTGAAGACTGACTCAGTGGTTGGTGTGTGGCAGTGATATATGTCCTGGTGTCCAGTGTGTGATCGATAACCTGATATGTACTGAGGAGGAGACGACTGACACTGACGAGCAGAAGGCTTTCAGGCTCCATGTCTAATAACACACTGAGCTATTGGGGAATGTGAGAAGAGGTTGTATTGTGTAATATCCAAGAAGAATAAGATTGTTCCATCACCAGGAGCAAAACAGTAACAATGCAGATACATGAGAAGAACCTAATCATAGGATAAATAGCTGCAAGTCCAACTTATGTATGAGACAGCCGACAGGATTGTCTATAGGATGATGGGAGTCGTACATCTGAAGCTGTAGTGGGTGGTGAGATATGGAGCCTGAAAGTCAGGAGTTCTAAGCATTACCTATGCACACAACATAACAACATAGGTGCAGTATTATAGTAGTTATATTCTTGTACATAGGAGCAGTATTATAGTAGTTATATTCTTGTACATAGGAGCAGTATTATAGTAGTTATATTCTTGTACATAGGAGCAGTATTATAGTAGTTATATTCTTGTACATAGGGGCAGTATTATAGTAGTTATATTCTTGTACATAGGAGCAGTATTATAGTAGTTATATTCTTGTACATAGGAGGTAGTATTATAGTAGTTATATTCTTGTACATAGGAGGTAGTATTATAGTAGTTATATTCTTGTACATAGGGGCAGTATTATAGTAGTTATATTCTTGTAATAGGAGCAGTAGTACATAGGAGGGCAGTAGTTATATTAGGCTAGTTATAACCTAATCATAGGCAGTATTATAGTAGTTATATTCTTGTACATAGGAGGCAGTATTAAGTAGTTATATTCTTGTACATAGGAGCAGTATTATAGTAGTTATATTCTTGTACATAGGGGCAGTATTATAGTGTTATATTCTTGTACATAGGAGCAGTTTATAGTAGTTATATTCTTGTACAGGATTGTACATAGGAGGTAGGATGTATTTAGTAGTTATAGTCGTACATAGGAGCTTGAGTTATATTCTTGTACATAGTATTTGGGTGGGTATATGGTAGTTATATTCTTGTACATAGGAGGTAGTATTATAGTTTAAGCATAGGGGAGTATTATAGTAGTTATATTCTTGTACATGGGCAGTATTATTATAGTTATATTCTTGTACATAGGAGCATTATTAAGTTTATATTTTTCAGGAGCATAGGTGTATAGTAGTAATAGTAGTTACATAGGAGCAGTATTATAGTAGTTATATTTTGTACATAGCAGTATTATAGTAGTTATATTCTTGTACATAGGAGCAGTATTATAGTAGTTATATTCTTGTACATAGGAGCAGTATAGTAGTTATATTCTTGTACAGGCAGTATTATGTAGTTATTATTCTTGTACATAGGAAGCAGTATTTAGTAGTTATATTCTGTAATAGGAGTAGTATATATAGTAGTTATATTCTTGTACATAGGAGGCAGTATTATAGTAGTTATATTCTTGTACATAGGAGCAGTATTATAGTAGTTATATTCTTGTACATAGGAGCAGTATTATAGTAGTTATATTCTTGTACATAGGAGCAGTATTATAGTAGTTATATTCTTGTACATAGGAGCAGTATTATAGTAGTTATATTCTTGTACATAGGAGCAGTATTATAGTAGTTATATTCTTGTACATAGGAGCAGTATTATAGTAGTTAATATTCTGTACATAGCAGTATTTATAGTAGTATATTCTTGTACATAGGAGCAGTATTATAGTAGTTATATTCTGTAATAGGAGCAGTATTAATAGTAGTTATTCTTGTACATGTAGGCAGTATTATAGTAGTTATATTCTTGTACATAGGAGGCAGTATTATAGTAGTTATATTCTTGTACATAGGAGCAGTATTATAGTAGTTATATTCTTGTACATAGGAGGCAGTATTATAGTAGTTATATTCTTGTTACATAGGGCAGTAGTATTAGTAGTAGTTATATTCTTGTACATTGGAGCAGTATTATAGTAGTTATATATTTGTACATAGGAGCAGTATTATAGTAGTTATATTCTTGTACATAGGAGCAGTATTATAGTAGTTATATTCTTGTACATAGGAGCAGTATTATAGTAGTTATATTCTTGTACATAGGAGCAGTATTATAGTAGTTATATATTCTTGTACATAGGGGCAGTATTATAGTAGTTATATTCTTGTACATAGGAGCTAGTTTATAGTAGTTATATTCTTTCTGTACATAGGAGGCATATTATAGTAGTATATTCTTGTACATAGGAGCAGTATTATAGTAGTTATATTCTTGTACATAGGAGCAGTATTTAGTAGTTATATTCTTATCATAGGAGCAGTATTATTAGTAGTTATATTCTTGTAC
The DNA here is from genome assembly GCA_900303285.1 of Rhinella marina. Lineage (NCBI taxonomy): Eukaryota > Metazoa > Chordata > Amphibia > Anura > Bufonidae > Rhinella > Rhinella marina. The sequence goes on along the minus strand of ONZH01023619.1, from coordinate 55,286 downwards.
ATAGAGGCAGTATTATAGTAGTTATATTCTGTACTAGTAGGTATTATAGTAGTTATATTCTTGTATAGGAGCAGTATTATAGTAGTTATATTCTTGTACATAGGAGCAGTATTATAGTAGTTATATTCTTGTACATAGGAGCAGTATTATAGTAGTTATATTCTTGTACATAGGAGGCAGTATTATAGTAGTTATATTCTTGTACATAGGAGCAGTATTATAGTAGTTATATTCTTGTACATAGGAGCAGTATTATAGTAGTTATATTCTTGTACATAGGGAGGCAGTATTATAGTAGTTATATTCTTGTACATAGGAGCAGTATTATAGTAGTAGTTATATTCTTGTACATAGGAGCAGTATTTATAGTAGTTATATTCTTGTACATAGGAGCAGTATTATAGTAGTTATATCTTGTACATAGGAGCAGTATTATAGTAGTTATATTCTTGTACATAGGAGGCAGTATTATAGTAGTTATATTCTTGTATATAGGAGCAGTATTATAGTAGTTATATTCTTGTACATAGGAGCAGTATTATAGTAGTTATATTTCTTGTACATAGGAGGGCAGTATTATAGTAGTTATATTCTTTGTACATAGGAGCAGTATTATAGTAGTTATATTCTTGTTACATAGGAGCAGTATTATAGTAGTTATATTCTTGTACATAGGAGCAGTATTATAGTAGTTATATTCTTGTACATAGGAGCAGTATTATAGTAGTTATATTCTTGTACATAGGAGCAGTATTATAGTAGTTATATTCTTGTACATAGGAGCAGTATTATTATAGTAGTTATATTCTTGTACATAGGAGCAGTATTATTAGTAGTTATATTCTTGTACATAGGAGCAGTATTATAGTAGTTATATTCTTGTACATAGGAGCAGTATTATAGTAGTTATATTCTTGTACATAGGAGGCCAGTATTATAGTAGTTATATTCTTGTACATAGGAGCAGTATTATAGTAGTTATATTCTTGTACATAGGAGCAGTATTATAGTAGTTATATTCTTTGACATAGGAGCAGTATTATAGTAGTTATATTCTTGTACATAGAAGCAGTATTATAGTAGTTATATTCTTGTACATAGGAGCAGTATTATAGTAGTTATATTCTTGTACATAGGAGCAGTATTATAGTAGTTATATTCTTGTACATAGGTGCAGTATTATAGTAGTTATATTCTTGTACATAGGAGCAGTATTATAGTAGTTATATTCTTGTACATAGGAGCAGTATTATAGTAGTTATATCTTGTACATAGGAGCAGTATTATAGTAGTTATATTCTTGTACATAGGAGCAGTATTATAGTAGTTATATTCTTGTACATAGAGCAGTATATATAGTAGTTATATTCTTGTACATAGGAGCAGTATTATAGTAGTTATATTCTTGTACATAGGAGCAGTATTATAGTAGTTATATATTCTTGTACATAGGAGCAGTATTATAGTAGTTATATTCTTGTACATAGGAGCAGTATTATAGTAGTTATATATTCTTGTACATAGGAGCAGTATTATAGTAGTTATATTCTTGTACATAGGAGGCAGTAGTAGTTATTAGTCAGTTATATTTACTTGTACATAGGAGGCAGTATTATAGTAGTTATATTCTTGTACATAGGAGCAGTATTATAGTAAGTTATATTCTTGTATCATAGGAGCAGTATTATAGTAGTTATATTCTTGTACATAGGAGCAGTATTATAGTAGTTATATTCTTGTACATAGGAGCGTATTATAGTAGTTATATTCTTGTACATAGGAGCAGTATTATAGTAAGTTATATTCTTGTACATAGGAGGCAGTATTATAGTAGTTATATTCTTGTACATAGAGCAGTATTATAGTAGTTATATTCTTGTACATAGGAGCAGTATTATAGTAGTTATATTCTTGTACATAGGAGCAGTATTAGTAGTAGTAGTATTATAGTTCTTGTACATAGGAGCAGTATTATAGTAGTTATATTCTTGTACATAGGAGCAGTATTATAGTAGTTATAATCTTGTACATAGGAGGCAGTATTATAGTAGTTATATTCTTGTACATAGGAGGCAGTATTATAGTAGTTATATTCTTGTACATAGGAGCAGTATTATAGTAGTTATATTCTTGTACATAGGAGCAGTATTATAGTAGTTATATTCTTGTACATAGGAGGCAGTATTATAGTAGTTATATTCTTGTACATAGGAGGCAGTATTATAGTAGTTATATTCTTGTACATAGGAGCAGTATTATAGTAGTTATATTCTTGTACATAGGAGCAGTATTATAGTAGTTATATTCTTGTACATAGGAGCAGTATTATAGTAGTTATATTCTTGTACATAGGAGCAGTATTATATATTCCGTTACATTGCTCTATATTATAGTAATTTTATTTTATTTTAAAGGTTAAAAGAATATCTACCTTGGGAACTCTTTGATTACCCAGAGATTCTGTGAATCAGATGATTTCTGAAACTGTTTGTTCAGAGAAAGCGGCAAGAAGATGAATGGCTCCTGGCATAAGGTACAATTACATGAGGTCACGTGTTTCCATATTGACCACTAGGTGTCAGTGTTGTCATTATTTCTATACACATTTTATGATGTGTAAACTTCCTTTTTCTTGAAAACATCAACTTTCTTTTCGTGTATTTACCACCAGGTGTCAGTATATGTTCACATTTTAATAGGACAGTGACCTGGGCAAGCAGTGTCTGTGCCACAGGTACTTTGGGGAGGGATGCTATATGGTATTAATATACAGGTCAAGGACAATGACTGAAACCTTCGCTTTGGGTGAAGGAAAAAGTAGCTATGACCCTGAAATGTTTATTGGACTTGACATACATTATATTGCTCCCTGTTAACAGACATTTCAGGGGAGAGGGTGACTGTAGGACAGGAGAATACAATCTATTGCTCCCTGTTAACAGACATTTCAGGGGAGAGGGTGACTGTAGGACAGGAGAATACAGTCTATTGCTCCCTGTTATCAGCCATTTCAGGGGAGAGGACGACTGTAACAGTTGTACACTGGGATAAATGACAGAGACTGATACCAATCTCTCCTGTGATTACACTCCCGTTCTTACTGTAGGTTTACAGCCCCTGTACGTTCTTGTTTTTCATAGAAAGAGCCCACAATTAATTCCTGTCAGATTATAACAGGACAAGCAGCCCGGAACATTTGAAGTGATGCATTGTGGGAGTGCTGCAGTAGTTAGCACTCTGTTTGCACGTTATCCTCTAGTACTTAATGTGCAAGAAAAAGAGGCACAACATGGCACGTATGCCTTTCAGAAGCTTTGGAAAAGTGAGTGGCCGCCCCTGTGGGAGCTGTAGTGGTGGCCTTGTTGGTTTTTACCCCATCTTTGTCAGACACAAACATAATAGTCTATTGAAGATGAGCTAAAAAATGCAAAAATACCAAGTACTAGTCAGTGTCAGGAGACGTTAGCTCCACCCCCTCGGCATGAGCAGAAGGAGGATATGTCATGTTAGCTCCACCTCCTCAACAGGGAGAAGATGTGTCATGTGAGCTTCACCCCTCAGCATGAGCAGGAGGAAGATGTGTCATGTGAGCTCCACCCCTTCAGCATGAGCAGGAGGAAGATGTGTCATGTGAGCTCCACCCCCTCAGCATGAGCAGGAGGAAGATGTGTCATGTGAGCTCCACCCCCTCAGCATGAGCAGGAGGAAGATGTGTCATGTGAGCTCCACCCCCTCAGCATGAGCAGGAGGAAGATGTGTCATGTGAGCTCCACCCCCTCAGCATGAGCAGGAGGAAGATGTGTCATGTGAGCTCCACCCCCCACCCCATGTGGTAACATGTCTGTGTCTAGTGGCAGCTCTCATGTATTCTTCCATTAGATGGGAGTCCAGCATGACCAGCGCCTCTCAGACATTTGTGTTGTACGCGTTCCATATGCTTTAAATGTTTCGGTTAGTAATACCGCTTTAAGGTTGGGCTCCCCTGGCTTAGAGGTTGGCAGCGGGCAGGGCAGATGAGTTCATTTTCCAGACTCTGTGTGGCACTTTGTAATAATAGTAAAGGGGCGGGGCTGTGACAACTGCTGGGGCCATGGCATGTAAGAATCCGTGTAGAAGTGACTTTACATGCGTGTATCCAACCTAATGTGACACACAAAACCCATCGCCATCTCTGGTCTCAGTACACGTGAGGAAGGATTTGTAAAACCTGCAGAGATCATTAATATTTACAGGCACAGCGGAAATATTATCATCTGAGGCTCAGGAAACAGGGTCACCGAGTCATCTGCCTGTTACATAGCTGATAAACCAGGTCACCGATCTGCCCCCGTAACCCACATCTCATGTAAATGATCAGCTCATTACATCCACATCCATATGCAGACAGGACGTGGTGCAATAATCTGCAGGATATATCACTATGTATCTGTCAGGAGGTAGAGAGGACAGAGCGATGTTCTGCAGATCTGTAGAGAGGTCAGAGGTGTAATAGTCTGCAGGATATATCACTATGTATCTGTCAGGAGGTGGAGAGGACAGAGCGATGTTCTGCAGATCTCTAGAGAGGTCAGAGGTGTAATAATCTGCAGGATATATCACTATGTATCTGTCAGGAGGTGGAGAGGACAGAGCGATGTTCTGCAGATCTCTAGAGAGGTCAGAGGTGTAATAATCTGCAGGATATATCACTATGTATCTGTCAGGAAGTAGAGAGGACAGAGCGATGTTCTGCAGATCTCTAGAGGTCAGGGGTGTAATAATCTGCAGGGATATATCACTATGTATCTGTCAGGAGGTAGAGAGGACAGAGCAATGTTCTGCAGATCTGGTAGAGAGGTCAGAGGTGTAATAATCTGCAGGATATATCACTGTGTATCTGTCAGGAGGTAGAGAGGACAGAGCGATGTTCTGCAGATCTGTAGAGAGGTCAGAGGTGTAATAATCTGCAGGATATATCACTATGTATCTGTCAGGAGGTGGAGAGGACAGAGCGATGTTCTGCAGATCTCTAGAGAGGTCAGAGGTGTAATAATCTGCAGGATATATCACTATGTATCTGTCAGGAGGTGGAGAGGACAGAGCGATGTTCTGCAGATCTCTAGAGGTCAGAGGTGTAATAATCTGCAGGATATATCACTATGTATCTGTCAGGAGGTAGAGAGGACAGACCGATGTTCTGCAGATCTGTAGAGAGGTCAGAGGTGTAATAATCTGCAGGATATATCACTATGTATCTGTCAGGAGGTGGAGAGGACAGAGCGATGTTCTGCAGATCTGTAGAGGTCAGAGGTGTAATAATCTGCAGGATATATCACTATGTATCTGTCAGGAGGTAGAGAGGACAGAGCGATGTTCTGCAGATCTGTAGAGAGGTCAGAGGTGTAATAATCTGCAGGATATATCACTATGTATCTGTCAGGAGGTAGAGAGGACAGAGCGATGTTCTGCAGATCTGTAGAGAGGTCAGAGGTGTAATAATCTGCAGGATCTATCACTATGTATCTGTCAGGAGGTAGAGAGGACAGAGCGATGTTCTGCAGATCTGTAGGGAGGTCAGAGGTGTAATAATCTGCAGGATATATCACTGTGTATCTGTCAGGAGGTAGAGAGGACAGAGCAATGTTCTGCAGATCTCTAGAGAGGTCAGGGGTGTAATAATCTGCAGGATATATCACTATGTATCTGTCAGGAGGTGGAGAGGACAGAGCGATGTTCTGCAGATCTGTAGGGAGGTCAGAGGTGTAATAATCTGCAGTCATGTAGGTCGATACTGCTGGTCACACTGGGGGGCGCTGTTGCGGTGATGGGTGTGGCTGTACTGGGCTGTGATGAGGTGTAATGTACATTTACATCCAGTCCTTTCCTCCTATAGAGAATAGATGTGATTATAGATAGGACACAATACAGAGACACCCTGCAGATGATTAGATAGATATGAGATAGATATTCAGATCTCTCCTGTATTCTGTAGGTTACACATTGACTCCTGTCTCGGGGGCGTCGCCCTGGTGATGACATTCTCCTGGCACACACTGGACTTACCCCCCACAGGGCACAATGCTTTGGTCCTGTAAACATAAATCCCATGAGGTCCTCTGTGATTGGCTGGCGCAGCTGTCACTCTCGCAGGATTGCCCGCCCCTCCTCCTATAAGTAGGGCTGGTGTCTCAGTCAGTCCTTGTATCTGCAGCCTGATCCCAGACTACAAATGGTGGTTCACATCCACAGCACCAAGATGAGCGAGAGCGGCCACCAGCAGCACAAGGTGGAGGCCAATATTCTGGTCCTTGGAGCCGAGAACGTGGGCAAATCAGGTAGGTGTATATTATAAGCCAGTAGATTGTCAGCTCCTCTGCCCAGTCTGAGCTGTGATTCCTCATTCCTTCTTCTGTTAATCTCGCTGTCTTCTTCTTCTCCTCAGCTCTGACGGTTCGCTTCCTGACACGAAGGTTTATTGGAGAATATGTTGGCACAGGTAAGCATGATGAGAGTAGTAGTACAGAGTATAATGTGCAGTCCTGGAGGCATTCCATTTACCCCCCCTCTTCTTATATTACAGAGTCCATCTACACCCACAACATCATGGTGGACGGAAGAGAGACCTGCTTCAGCATCTGGGACTCTGTCTGCCCTCAGGTAACAGCCTGCAGACTATCACACCTCTGACCTGTAGATATCAGCAGGACATTACAGATACATAGCGATATATCCTGCAGATTATTACACCTCTGACCTCTAGAGATCTGCAGAACATCGCTCTGTCCTCTCTGCCTCCTGACAGATACATAGCGATATATCCTGCAGATTATTACACCTCTGACCTCTCTACAGATCTGCAGAACATCGCTCTGTCCTCTCTACCTCCTGACAGATACATAGTGATATGTCCTGCAGATTATTACACCTCTGACCTCTCTACAGATCTGCAGAACATTGCTCTGTCCTCTCTACCTCCTGACAGATACATAGTGATATGTCCTGCAGATTATTACACCTCTGACCTCTCTAGAGATCTGCAGAACATCACTCTGTCCTCTCTACCTCCTGACAGATACATAGCGATATATCCTGCAGATTATTACACCTCTGACCTCTAGAGATCTGCAGAACATCGCTCTGTCCTCTCTGCCTCCTGACAGACACATAGTGATATATTCTGCAGATTATTACACCTCTGACCTCTCTGCAGAACATCGTTCTGTCCTCTCTACCTCCTGACAGATACATAGTGATATATCCTGCAGATTATTACACCTCTGACCTCTCTAGAGATCTGCAGAACATCGCTCTGTCCTCTCTACCTCCTGACAGATACATAGTGATATATCCTGCAGATTATTACACCACTGACCTCTCTACAGATCTGCAGAACATCGCTCTGTTCTCTCTACCTCCTGATAGATACATAGTGATATATCCTGCAGATTATTACACCAATGACCTCTCTAGAGATCTGCAGAACATCGCTCTGTCCTCTCTACCTCCTGACAGATACATAGTGATATATCCTGCAGAGTATTACACCTCTGACCTCTCTACAGATCTGCAGAACATCGCTCTGTCCTCTCTACCTCCTGACAGATACATAGTGATATATCCTGCAGAGTATTACACCTCTGACCTCTCTACAGATCTGCAGAACATCGCTGTCCTCTCTACCTCCTGACAGATACATAGTGATATATCCTGCAGATTATTACACCTCTGACCTCTGGAGATCTGCAGAACATCGCTCTGTCCTCTCTACCTCCTGACAGATACATAGTGATATATCCTGCAGATTATTACACCTCTGACCTCTGGAGGTCTGCAGAACATTGCTCTGTCCTCTCTACCTCCTGACAGATACATAGTGATATATCCTGCAGATTATTACACCTCTGACCTCTGGAGGTCTGCAGAACATCGCTCTGTCCTCTCTACCTCCTGACAGATAAATAGTGATATATTCTGCAGATGGTGTAGTGGCGCCATGTTTGTTGTCAGCCATCTTTTCTGGGATGAGATATATAACCGGTCTCCTCCTCTTCTGTCCACAGAACCCGAGCCCTCAGACATGTGTCAGTGAGGAGCAGCTGCGCTGGGCGGACGGTTTCATTCTCGTCTACAGCATCTGTGACCGCGACAGCTTCAATGTGGTGCGACAGCAGCTCCAGAGAATCCGCCAGCTGAAGAAGCGTCCCGGCTCGGTGCCCGTCATCATAGTGGGTAACAAGCGGGATCTCCAGCACCACCGGGAGGTCTCCAGCGAGGAGGGACGCCTGCTCGCCATTTCTTCAGACTGTGACTTCTTTGAGATCTCGGCGGCGGAGACTTATCACGGCTCCTTGGTGGTCTTCCATCAGCTGCTGGAGACAATGAGGGAGAACCGGAGCTCCAGCAAGAAGAATGCGGGCATCAAGGGCATCGTGAGGAGCATGTCGGCCGTCTTTGGGAGGAGAAGAATCGAGTGAGGTCTCTGAAGAACCTCTGGTCTGTGACCCTCACTAGACTCTTAGAGACTGGTTAAGTCTGAGCTGGGGTGCAGTGGAGTTTGGTGCTCAACCATGGACCGTTCACGGGGCATTGCTGGACTAAACCCTTCCAACATGGGCACTTGTTGTACGTGGCGTGGTCACTGTGACTGGTGCACCCCCTCCTGCCATAGCAGAACTTGGGCTCGGTGGACTCCAGACTCTTATGCAACCATGTGGCATCCCATGTGCTGGAGCCTACAGAGGTGCCATCCCACAATGCACTGGGAGAGGACTATAAAGGGCTAGCTCTGGTTTATTACTGTTAGTTTAGGAGTATTATTTGCACTATGTGGGAGAATGGGTCACAATATGGCGACATTCTTCCCGGCCTTTTGCTCCTACAACAAGGGGGGGGGGTGTATAAAGCCTATGATTTTCCTTAGTGATGGAGCACTTGTGTCACCAGCTTCTAAGGAATTCTGAAAGTAACAGAGATTTTGGCGCCTATGTTACGAGATTGCACGTTGGATTGTTAACCCTTTGCATTCCTAGCTGCTCTTCCCAGTGTGGAGGCTGTAAATATATATGTATGTATGTATATAGCTGTATATATATAACGTATACGGGGGGGAGGGGTGCCGCTGTTTACATGAACATATTTATTTTTTACACCATTTTTTGTTTTCTGCAAATAAAATATTTCAATATCAAAATGAGTGATTTCATGTGAGTAATGTGGTAGATATATATAGTTATAGAAGGTGAATGGTGATGTAACATATATATATATATATATTATATATATATATATATATATATATATATATATAGTAAAACTGCTGCTTTCCTGGTAGCTCTCAGGCTGGAGAGGTGTATAAAACAAAATTCACAGAAAATGGCACACTACGCGGTAAATGCAATTGACAATATACGGCTAAACCCTCACACTGATATTAAAATGAGACTTTCACCAATATATTCTATCAAGAACATACCGGAGCCCGAGCACCGCCTCAAGTGGAGGTAACTGGGAGCTGGTCGCTGTGTGTCGGACTTTATGCCCCTATCTGAAAATGCCCAACGTCATGTAGGGTTAGCGTTAGGTCCCGTGACACTTCAGATACCTTGACGCTGTGCTCGGGCTCCGGTATGTTCTTGATATAAGAATATATTGGCGAAAGTCTCATTTTAAAATCAGTGTGAGGGTTTAGCCATATATTGTCAATTGCATTTACCGCTGTAGTGCGCCATTTTCTGTGAATTGTTGTTTTATATAGTTTGTCACATCCGCACATTTGGCTATCCTGTGCAGGATGTCTTTGTGGTACATGTGGTCCGCTGCAGGCATCCTCCATTGTATGCACTTTTGCTGGGGATTACATTCAGCAGCGGGCCACATGTGCAGGATTTGCTCCCCCGGTTAGAAATGTGCAACAGCATTTGGGGTTTTGAGCATTTTCTACCATTTGAGACACTTTTTTGTGATTTTGGGGAGGTGTATAAGCTCAGTCTCTTCTGCTTTCCCGATAGTCAGGCTGGGGGCTGTATTAAGCTCAGTCTCTTCTGCTTTCCCGATAGCTCTCATAGCTCTCAGGGGGGGGGTGTTATAAGCTCAGTCTCTTCTGCTTCCCTGATAGCTCTCAGGCTGGGGGGGTGTATAAGCTCAGTCTCTTCTGCTTTCCGATAGCTCTCAGGCTGGGGGGTATAAGCTCAGACTTTTTCTCTTCCCTGATAGCTCTCAGGCTGTGGGAGGTGTATAAGCTCAGTCTCTTCTGCTTTCCCGAGAGCTCTCAGGCTGGGGGGGTGTATAAGCTCAGTCTCTTCTGCTTTCCGATAGCTCTCAGGCTGTGGGGTGTATAAGCTCAGACTCTTCTGCTTTCTGATGCTCTCAGGCTGGGGGGTGTATAAGCTCAGACTCTCGCTTTCCCGATAGCTCTCAGGCTGTGGGGGGTGTATAAGCTCAGTCTCTTCTGCTTTCCGATAGCTCTCAGGTGGGGGGGTGATAAGCTCAGACTCTTCTGTTTCCTGATAGCTCTCAGGCTGTGGGGGTTTAAGCTCAGTCTCTTCTGCTTTCCCGATAGCCTCAGCGTGGGGGGTTATAAGCTCAGACTCTTCTGCTTTCCGATACTCTCAGGTGGGGGGGTATAAGCTCAGACTCTTCTTTCCTGATAGCTCTCAGGCTTGGGGGTGTATAAGCTCAGTCTCTTCTGCTTTCCCGATAGCTCTCAGCTGGGGGGGGTATAAGCTCAGATCTTCTGCTTTCCCGATAGCTCTCAGGCTGTGGGGGTGTATAAGCTAGACTCTTGCTTTCCGTATAGCTCTCATGCTGTGGGAGTGTATAGCTCAGACTCTTCTACTTCCCGATAGCTCTCAGGCTGGGGGGGGTGTATAAGCTCAGTCTCTTTGCTTCCCTGATAGCTCAGGCTGGGGGGGTGTATAAGTCAGTCTCTTCTGCTTCCTGATAGCTCTCAGGCTGGGGGGGGTGTATAAGCTCAGTCTCTTTGCTTTCCGATAGCTCTCAGTGGGGGGTGTATAAGCTCAGACTCTTCTGCTTTCCTGATAGCTTCAGGCTGTGGGGGTGTATAGCTCAGTCTCTTCTGCTTCCCGATAGCTCTCAGGCTGGGGGGGTGTATCAGCTCAGATTCTATTTCCCGATAGCTCTCAGGTGGGGGGGTGTATAAGCTAGTCTCTTCTGCTTTCCCGATAGCTTCTCAGGTGGGGGGGGGTATAAGCTCAGTCTCTTCTGCTTTCCCGATAGCCTCAGGTGGGGGGGGGGTATAGTCGACTCTTCTGCTTTCCCGATGCTCTCAGGCTGTGGGGGTGTATAAGCTCAGTCTCTTCTGCTTTCCGATAGCTCTAGGTGGGGGGGTGTTAAGCTCAGCCTCTTCTGCTTCCTGATAGCTCTCAGCTGGGGGGGGTGTAAGCTCAGACTCTTCTGTTCCCTGATAGCTCTCGGCTGTGGGGGTGTATAAGCTCAGTCCTTCTGCTTTCCCGATAGCTCTCAGGGGGGGGGGGTATAAGCTCAGACTCTTCTGCTTTCCTGATACTCTCAGGCTGTGGGGGTGTATAAGCTCAGTCTCTTCTGCTTCTGATAGCTCTCAGGCTGTCGGGGGTTATAGCTCAGCCTCTTCTGCTTCCCTGATAGCTCTCAGGCTGGGGGGGTGTATAGCTCAGACTCTTCTGTTTCCCCTGATAGCTCTCAGGCTGTGGGGTGTATAAGCTCAGTCTCTTCTGCTTTCCCATGCTCTCAGGTGGGGTGATAAGCTCAGACTCTTCTGCTTTCTGATAGCTTCAGCTTGGGGGGTGTATAAGCTCAGTCTCTTCTGCTTCCCTGATAGCTCTCAGGCTGTCGGGGGTTATACTCAGCCTCTTCTGTTCCCTGATAGCTCTCAGGGTGGGGGGTGTATAAGCTCAGACTCTTCTGTTTCCCTGATAGCTCTCAGGCTGGGGGGGGTGTATAAGCTCAGTCTCTTCTGCTTCCCTGATGCTCTCAGGCGGGGGGTGTATAGCTCAGTCTCTTCTGCTTCCCTGATTAGCTTCTCAGGCTGGGGGGGGTGTATAGCTCAACTCTTCTGGTTTCCCGAAGCTCTCAGGCTGTGGGGGGTGTTAAGCTCAGACTCTTCTGCTTCCGATAGCTCTCGGCTGGGGGGTGTATAAGCTCAGACGAGCTCTCTTCAGCTGCTTTCCCGATAGCTAGCTCAGGCTGTGGGGGGTGTAGCTCAGACTCTTCTGCTTTCAGTCTCTATAAGCTCAGCTTTCCCGATAGCTCTCAGGCTGGGGGGGGTGTATAAGCTCAGACTCTTCTGCTTTCCGATAGCTTCAGGCTGTGGGGGGTGTTAAGCTCAGACTCTTCTGCTTCCCTGATAGCTCTCAGGTGGGGGTGTATAAGCTCAGACTCTTCTGCTTTCCCGATAGCTCTCAGGTGGGGGGGTGTATTCAGACTCTTCTGCTTTCCGATAGCTCTCAGGCTGTGGGGTGATAAGCTCAGACTCTTCTGCTTTCCCGATAGCTCTCAGTGGGGGGGTGTATAGCTCAGACTCTTCTGCTTTCCAGATAGCTCTCAGGTGTGGGTGTATAGCTCAGACTCTTCTGCTTTCCTGATAGCTCTCAGGTGGGGGGGGGGGTATAAAGCTCAGACTCTTCTGCTTTTCCGATATCTCGGCTGTGGGGGGTGATAAGCTCAGACTCTTCTGCTTCCTGATGCTCTCAGGTGGGGGGGTGTATAAGCTCAGACTCTTTCTGTTTCCGATAGCTCTCAGTGGGGGGGTGTATAAGCTCAGACTCTTCTGCTTTCCCGATAGCTCTCAGGCTGGGGGGTGTATAAGCTCAGACTCTTCTGCTTTCCGATAGCTCTCAGCTGTGGGGGGTGTATAAGCTCAGACTCTTCTGCTTTCCTGATAGCTCTCAGGCTGGGGGGGGTGTATAGCTCAGACTCTTCTGTTTTCCCGATAGCTCTCAGGCTGTGGGGTGTATAAGCTCAGACTCTTCTCTGCTTTTCCGATAAGCTCTCAGGTGTGGGGGTGTATAAGCTCAGACTCTTCTGTTTTCCCCGATAGCTCTCAGGCTGTGGGGGTGTTATAAGGCTCAGACTCTTCTGCTTTCCCGATAGCTCTCAGGCTGTGGGGGGTGTATAAGCTCAGTCTCTTCTGCTTTCCCGATAGCTCTCAGGCTGGGGGGGGGTGTATAAGCTCAGACTCTTCTGCTTTCCCGATAGCTCTCAGGCTGTGGGGGGTGTATAAGCTCAGACTCTTCTGCTTTTCCGATAGCTCTCAGGTGGGGGGGGTGTATAAGCTCAGTCTCTTCTGCTTCCCTGATAGCTCTCAGGCTGTGGGGGGGTGTATAAGCTCAGACTCTTCTGCCTTTCCTGATAGCTCTCATGCTGTGGGGGTGTATAAGCTCAGACTCTTCTGCTTCCCTGATAGCTCTCAGGCTGTGGGGTGTATAAGCTCAGACTCTTCTGCTTTCCCGATAGCTCTCAGGCTGTGGGGTGTATAAGCTCAGACTCTTCTGCTTTCCCGATAGCTCTCAGGTGGGGGGGTGTATAAGCTCAGACTCTTCTGCTTTCCCGATAGCTCTCAGGCTGTGGGGGGTGTATAAGCTCAGACTCTTCTGCTTTCCCGATAGCTCTAAGGCTGTGGGGGGTGTATAAGCTCAGACTCTTCTGCTTTCCCGATAGCTCTCAGGTGGGGGGGTATATAGTTTTAGCCTTAGTTTTATCTTGCTTCTAGCTGTGGGCAGGGTGTGGGTCCACAACACTTCCAGGGGTGGTCTCAGTGCAGCAATCAGCTCTCCCGGGCATGGGGCTCATTATCATCTATCTGAGAGTGGAGTCGTCCATGTGCAGAGACAAGATGGAGTCTCATGGGAAGATAATAGCAGCCAAATACTGGCGGGGGAGATGCCCCCCAAATGTCCTATGTCTGGAGGAAGCCAAGGGGGGCGGAGAATGCATATTTCTAGCCATAATAGGCCATAACATCTGTATATACAGCGTATTCTGAGAAGGAGGAACATAAACCATCCACTGTACAGGAAACACAGCGCCATCCGTCATCATCCTGAGGACCTCGTTTGAAAGTCGTCCATAGCGACCAATCAGAAACCTGCTTTCATTTCCTGAAATGCAGTGGAGAGATGGAACATGGATGCTGGTTGGTTGCTATGGGGCAACAAGGTCAAACATGAGGCCTAGTGTTTCCTCTCCTACCATAGTGCTCCCGATCCCACCTTTCCATCCATTTTGCCCATCTTTTCCCTTCATGTCCCCTCTCCCACAAGCCCCCTGACATCTGTTGCCGCCGGGCTCAAGAAGGTCTCAGTAAACACAAGGGCCATCTTGCTAGTGCTGTTTATTGGTCAGAGAGCAGCAGGCAGGTCGGATATACAGACATAAATCAGCAATTAAAGGGGACCTTCACTTTCACTTATCTTTTCACATATCATTGCCACTTGGTATTTTGTTCCTAAAAAAAAAAAACACTGAGTACTAGAAAATACAAGGTATGGCGCTCAGCAATGCTCCCAGCCCATGTCCAATTATCACTTCCTGTATCAAGATTTCTTGAAATTCCAACCAGTGTGGGGTTGACCAGCATCGGCATGCCTCGTTTTTGGATCTTCCATCTTGCATTCCCTGTCTACATAAAGCCACATGAATGAGAGTGCAGAAGCAGATTATGTAGTAGTCACCACCATCACAATGCTCCTAGTCCTCCTGGATCTCAGAGGGGTTGGAGAAGCCTTCAAGACTCTTGGCCAGGGTCCGGACCCTCCCTCCCCCTCGTTCCATGAAGACTCGCTTGTTGCTGCTGAAGACTCGGAAGGCGGACGCACTGCCTTCTGGAGGGTTTAAGCGTCTCCTGTCTTGTGCTTGTCCCAAGGAAGACCTCTCCTGGTTCTTCTTCAGAGTCTCCTTACGTTTTGCATCTTTCTTGGAGATGTTCTCTACAGTCAGACCTTCCATGATGGCCTCACAGAATCTCTTTAGCTAGGAGAAAACTTGTCGGTTATTAGACATTCATGAAGAAGACTTGGTTCTACAGGTTTTTGAGTGACAACCACTAAGGCCAACACTACACTACAACTACTTCCTGTCGGCCATGTTGATTTTCCATGAGGCTAGAATGACATGTGGAGGGCGTGTCTTGGTGACAGATTTCCTTGTGGTTCACAGAAGATGGACGTGTCCTTTAAGGAAACGCTGCCATCAATGGTCTATTATCTAATCTATTAACTAGGACAGAGCAGACAACATGAAATGTGCCATATTTAGAGCAACGAGCTGTAATGGAATATGAGAGGTAATGGCCGCCGCTGCTTCAGCGTGAAGTGTGCCCCGCAGCATTCTGGGAGACCATTACCCAAAGCCACTACAATAGCTGACATGGCACTTACTGGCATTGACCTGTGTCGGAGATCACTCAAAGACATTCAGATGTGACAGGAAGGCTCGAGAAGACACAACGATTCTTGGAAATGGTGCGGACACGGCTATGTGCAATGTGGAGCAGAAATGAAAATAAGACCTGCCATAAAGGGACACTCCGCCTGCAGCCTTGTTTATTCTACTGGACCCTTTTATCAGGCCGTTCAGACAGACTCACAGTAGGACAGCAGAATATAACAATGCCTGTATGATGTCACCGCACTGCAAATTCCTAGACTGCACTCTATAGTGTACATGTCCCTGTAGAGCGCAATCTATAGTGTACATGTCCCTGTAGACCGCACTCTATAGTGTACATGTCCCTGTAGACCGCACTCTATAGTGTACATGTCCCTGTAGACCGCACTCTATAGTGTACATGTCCCTGTAGACCGCCCTCTATAGTGTACATGTCCCCGTAGACGGCACTCTATAGTGTACATGTCCCTGTAGAGCACACTCTATAGTGTACATGTCCCTGTAGACGGCACTCTATAGTGTACATGTCCCTGTAGACGGCACTCTATAGTGTACATGACCCTGTAGACGGCACTCTATAGTGTACATGTCCCTGTAGACCGCACTCTATAGTGTACATGTCCCTGTAGACGGCACTCTATAGTGTACATGTCCCTGTAGACCGCACTCTATAGTGTACATGTCCCTGTAGACCTCACTCTATAGTGTACATGTCCCTGTAGACCTCACTCTATAGTGTACATGTCCCTGTAGACCTCACTCTATAGTGTACATGTCCCTGTAGACGGCACTCTATAGTGTACATGTCCCTGTAGACGGCACTCTATAGTGTACATGTCCCTGTAGACCTTACCCTATAATGTACATGTCCCTGTAGACCGCACTCTATAGTGTACATGTCCCTGTAGACCTCACTCTATAGTGTACATGTCCCTGTAGACCTCACTCTATAGTGTACATGTCCCTGTAGACCTCACTCTATAGTGTACATGTCCCTGTAGATGGCACTCTATAATGTACATGTCCCTGTAGGCCGCACCCTATAATGTACATGTCCCTGTAGACGGCACTCTATAGTGTACATGTCCCTGTAGAGCGCACTCTATAGTGTACATGTCCCTGTAGACGGCACTCTATAATGTACATGTCCCTGTAGACGGCACTCTATAGTGTACATGTCCCCGTAGACGGCACTCTATAGTGTACATGTCCCTGTAGACCTCACTCTATAGTGTACATGTCCCTGTAGGCCGCACTCTATAGTGTACATGTCCCTGTAGGCCGCACTCTATAGTGTACATGTCCCTGTAGATGGCACTCTATAATGTACATGTCCCTGTAGGCCGCACCCTATAATGTACATGTCCCTGTAGACGGCACTCTATAGTGTACATGTCCCTGTAGAGCACACTCTATAGTGTACATGTCCCTGTAGACCGCACTCTATAGTGTACATGTCCCAGTAGAGCGCACTCTATAGTGTACATGTCCCTGTAGACGGCACCCTATAGTGTACATGTCCCTGTAGACGGCACTTCACAGTGTACATGTCCCTGTAGACGGCACCCTATAGTGTACATGTCCCTGTAGACGGCACTCTATAATGTACATGTCCCTGTAGACGGCACCCTATAGTGGTACATGTCCCTGTAGACGGCACCCTATAATGTACATGTCCCTTTAGACCACACTCTATAATGTACATGTCCCTGTACACGGCACTCTATAGTGTACATGTCCCTGTAGACCGCACTCTATAATGTACATGTCCCTGTAGGCCGCACCCTATAATGTACATGTCCCTGTAGACCACACTCTATAGTGTACATGTCCCTGTAGACGGCACTCTATAGTGTACATGTCCCTGTAGACCTCACTCTATAGTGTACATGTCCCTGTAGACGGCACCCTATAGTGTACATGTCCCTGTAGACCTCACTCTATAGTGTACATGTCCCTGTAGGCCGCACCCTATAGTGTACATGTCCCTGTAGAGCGCACTCTATAGTGTACATGTCCCTGTAGACCGCACTCTATAATGTACATGTCCCTGTAGACCGCACTCTATAGTGTACATGTCCCTGTAGACGACACTCTATAGTGTACATGTCCCTGTAGAGCGCACTCTATAGTGTACATGTCCCTGTAGAGCGCACTCTATAGTGTACATGTCCCTGTAGACTGCACTCTATAGTGTACATGTCCCTGTAGACCGCACTCTATAGTGTACATGTCCCTGTAGACCGCACTCTATAGTGTACATGTCCCTGTAGAGCGCACTCTATAGTGTACATGTCCCTGTAGACCGCACTCTATAGTGTACATGTCCCTGTAGACCGCACTCTATAGTGTACATGTCCCTGTAGACCGCACTCTATAGTGTACATGTCCCTGTAGACCGCACTCTATAGTGTACATGTCCCTGTAGAGCGCACCCTATAGTGTACATGTCCCTGTAGAGCGCACTCTATAGTGTACATGTCCCTGTAGAGCGCACTCTATAATGTACATGTCCCTGTAGACCGCACTCTATAGTGTACATGTCCCTGTAGACCGCACTCTATAGTGTACATGTCCCTGTAGAGCGCACCCTATAGTGTACATGTCCCTGTAGACCGCACTCTATAGTGTACATGTCCCTGTAGAGCGCACTCTATAATGTACATGTCCCTGTAGACCGCACTCTATAATGTACATGTCCCTGTAGAGCGTACTCTGTAGCGGCAGTCACTTCAGCAGTTAGTGGCATTATTTTATATTACGCTCTCATTCAGCGATATTGACTTTCAGCCGCTAATTAACATACGAGGAAATGAAATCTCTTAATCCTTCCTGTCATTAACGCCTCTGTGAGCGCTCAGCCCGAGACCGCGCAGCTATTACCCAGAAGTCCGAGTGATAGGAAAATTCCCAGATTATCATGACATTTATTCTGCACCGAGAGACCCTGCGTGTCCACCGCCACAGAACTGCCTGTATACTAACCGCACCGACCTGCAGAGCATTACTCCTCCGTGTATGTTCTACAGATTATTACACCACTGACCTCTAGACATCTGCAGAACATCGCTCTGTCCTCTCTACCTCCTGACAGATACATAGAGATATATCCTGCAGATTATTACACCACTGACCTCTCTACAGATCTGCAGAACATCGCTCTGTCCTCTCTACCTCCTGACAGATACATAGAGATATATCCTGCAGATTATTACACCTCTGACTTCTCTATAGATCTGCAGAACATCGCTCTGTTCTCTCTACCTCCTGACAGATACATAGTGATATATCCTGCAGATTATTACACCACTGACCTCTCTACAGATCTGCAGAACATCGCTCTGTCCTCTCTACCTCCTGACAGATACATAGTGATATATCCTGCAGATTATTACACCACTGACCTCTCTACAGATCTGCAGAACATCGCTCTGTCCTCTCTACCTCCTGACAGATACATAGTGATATATCCTGCAGATTATTACACCACTGACCTCTCTACAGATCTGCAGAACATCGCTCTGTCCTCTCTACCTCCTGACAGATACATAGTGATATATACTGCAGATTATTACACCTCTGACCTCTCTAGAGATCTGCAGAACATCGCTCTGTCCTCTCCACCTCCTGACAGATACATAGTGATATATCCTGCAGATTATTACACCTCTGACCTCTCTACAGATCTGCAGAACATCGCTCTGTCCTCTCTACCTCCTGACAGATACATAGTGATATATCCTGCAGATTATTACACCTCTGACCTCTATAGATCTGCAGAACATCGCTCTGTCCTCTCTACCTCCTGACAGATACATAGTGCTATATCCTGCAGATTATTACACCTCTGACCTCTCTACAGATCTGCAGAACATCGCTCTGTCCTCTCTACCTCCTGACAGATACATAGTGATATATCCTGCAGATTATTACTCCTCTGACCTCTCTACAGATCTGCAGAACATCGCTCTGTCCTCTCTACCTCCTGACACATACATAGTGATATATCCTGCAGATTATTACTCCTCTGACCTCTCTACAGATCTGCAGAACATCGCTCTGTCCTCTCTACCTCCTGACAGATACATAGTGATATATCCTGCAGATTATTACACCTCTGACCTCTAGAGATCTGCAGAACATCGCTCTGTCCTCTCTACCTCCTGACAGATACATAGTGATATATCCTGCAGATTATTACACCCGGACCCTCCTGGGTATATGATATCGGTGTCTGGGTTGTATTTTTAGAAGGGCTGATTTGGGGGGGACATGTGGTCTTTACACTTCGTATCGTGTGATGTGTGGACAGGCTTGGATACACTACAGGCCGCTCACTCAGCGCCACACATTATCATGGAAGTGGGTCAGGAGATGGAATCTGACAATGGAGAATCCGGCAGCACATGGCAGCCGCACGGAGCGCACAGTGTGCCGGCCATTTATGTCAGCTGTCCTCACACACACCATGGCACTTTACATCCCAGCCCCAGTAATCATAGGAGGAGAGGAGGAAACCATCAGGAAAGCTGGGTGACAACCAATGTGCCTGCCATTCAGGACTCGAGGAAATCTGGGTGTCAACCAGAATGGCCGCCATAAAAGCTGAGCAGGGGTTGTAATTATCGCCACATAGCAGAGTACCTGTGTACACCAATCCCCATCATCCTGCCACCCGCAGTGAGCCTCCCGGTGATCATTAACCCCTCAACAACATGCAGACAGTGTTATATCAGCTCCTGCTCCTGGATATACTGATCTCATCCCTCACTACAGCTCCTAATATCCATCACTAGAGATCAGCGATGACATCACTGAGAATGCAGCCTATCCATCACTAGAGATCAGCGGTGACATCACTGAGAATGCTGCCTATCCATCACTAGAGATCAGCGGTGACATCACTGAGAATGCAGCCTATCCATCACTAGAGATCAGCGGTGACATCACTGAGAATGCAGCCTATCCATCACTAGAGATCAGCGGTGACATCACTGAGAATGCAGCCTATCCATCACTAGAGATCAGCGGTGACATCACTGAGAATGCAGCCTATCCATCACTAGAGATCAGCGGTGACATCACTGAGAATGCAGCCTATCCATCACTAGAGATCAGCGGTGACATCACTGAGAATGCAGCCTATCCATCACTAGAGATCAGTGGTGACATCACTGAGAATGCCGCCTATCCATCACTAGAGATCAGCGGTGACATCACTGAGAATGCAGCCTATCCATCACTAGAGATCAGCGGTGACATCACTGAGAATGCAGCCTATCCATCACTAGAGATCAGCGGTGACATCACTGAGAATGCTGCCTATCCATCACTAGAGATCAGTGGTGACATCACTGAGAATGCAGCCTATCCATCACTAGAGATCAGCGGTGACATCACTGAGAATGCCGCCTATCCATCACTAGAGATCAGCGGTGACATCACTGAGAATGCTGCCTATCCATCACTAGAGATCAGTGGTGACATCACTGAGAATGCAGCCTATCCATCACTAGAGATCAGCGGTGACATCACTGAGAATGCCGCTATCCATCACTAGAGATCAGCGGTGACATCACTGAGAATGCCGCCTATCCATCGCTAGAGATCAGAGGTGACATCACTGAGAATGCAGCCTATCCATCACTAGAGATCAGTGGTGACATCACTGAACTGAGAATGCCGCCTATCCATCACTAGAGATCAGCGGTGACATCACTGAGAATGCCAGCCTATCCATCACTAGAGATCAGCGGTGACATCACTGAGAATGCAGCCTATCCATCACTAGAGATCAGCGGTGACATCACTGAGAATGCCGCCTATCCATCACTAGAGATCAGCGGTGACATCACTGAGAATGCCGCCTATCCATCACTAGAGATCAGCGGTGACATCACTGAGAATGCAGCCTATCCATCACTAGAGATCAGCGGTGACATCACTGAGAATGCAGCCTATCCATCACTAGAGATCAGCGGTGACATCACTGAGAATGCAGCCTATCCATCACTAGAGATCAGCGGTGACATCAACTGAGAATGCAGCCTATCCATCACTAGAGATCAGCGGTGACATCACTGAGAATGCAGCCTATCCATCACTAGAGATCAGCGGTGACATCACTGAGAATGCAGCCTATCCATCACTAGAGATCAGCGGTGACATCACTGAGAATGCCGCCTATCCATCACTAGAGATCAGGTGACATCACTGAGAATGCAGCCTATTCCATCACTAGAGATCAGCGGTGACATCACTGAGAATGCAGCCTATCCATCACTAGAGATCAGCGGTGACATCACTGAGAATGAGCTATCCATCACTAGAGATCAGCGGTGACATCACTGAGAATGCAGCCTATCCATCACTAGAGATCAGCGTGACATCACTGAGAATGCAGCCTATCCATCACTAGAGATCAGCGGTGACATCACTGAGAATGCAAGCCTATCCATCACTAGAGATCAGCGGTGACAAAGACATCACTGAGAATGCCGCCTATCCATCACTAGAGATCAGATCACGGTGACATCACTGAGAATGCAGCCTATCCATCACTAGAGATCAGCGGTGACATCACTGAGAATGCAGCCTATCCATCACTAGAGATCAGCGGTGACATCACTGAGAATGCAGCCTATCCATCACTAGAGATCAGCGGTGACATCACTGAGAATGCAGCCTATCCATCACTAGAGATCAGCGGTGACATCACTGAGAATGCAGCCTATCCATCACTAGAGATCAGCGGTGACATCACTGAGAATGCAGCCTATCCATCACTAGAGATCAGCGGTGACATCACTGAGAATGCAGCCTATCCATCACTAGAGATCAGCGGTGACATCACTGAGAATGCAGCCTATCCATCACTAGAGATCAGCGGTGACATCACTGAGAATGCAGCCTATCCATCACTAGAGATCAGCGGTGACATCACTGAGAATGCAGCCTATCCATCACTAGAGATCAGCGGTGACATCACTGAGAATGCAGACTATCCATCACTAGAGATCAGCGGTGACATCACTGAGAATGCAGCCTATCCATCACTAGAGATCAGCGGTGACATCACTGAGAATGCAGCCTAACCATCACTAGAGATCAGTGGTGACATCACTGAGAATGCCGCCTATCCTCACTAGAGATCAGCGGTGACATCACTGAGAATGCAGCTATCCATCACTAGAGATCGCGGTGACATCACTGAGAATGCAGCCTATCATCACTAGAGATCAAGAGGTGACATCACTGAGAATGCAAGCCTATCCATCACTAGAGATCAGCGGTGACCATCACTGAGAATGCAGCCTAATCCATTACTAGAGATCAGCGGTGACATCACTGAGAATGCAGCCTATCCATCACTAGAGATCAGCGGTGACATCACTGAGAATGCAGCCTATCCATCACTAGAGATCAGCGTGAATACTGAGATGCCGCTATCCTTCACTAGGGATCAGTGGTGAACATCACTGAGAATGCAGCCTATCCATTACTAGAGATCAGCGGTGACATCACTGAGAATGCAGCCTATCCATCACTAGAGATCAGTCGGTGACATCACTGAGAATGCAGCCTATCCA
The DNA here is from genome assembly GCA_900303285.1 of Rhinella marina. Lineage (NCBI taxonomy): Eukaryota > Metazoa > Chordata > Amphibia > Anura > Bufonidae > Rhinella > Rhinella marina. The sequence goes on along the minus strand of ONZH01023619.1, from coordinate 32,337 downwards.
TTCACTAGAGATCAGCGGTGACATCACTGAGAATGCCGCCTATCCATCACTAGAGATCAGCGGTGACATCACTGAGAATGCAGCCTATCCATCACTAGAGATCAGCGGTGACATCACTGAGAATGCAGCCTATCCATCACTAGAGATCAGCGGTGACATCACTGAGAATGCCAGCCTATCCATCACTAGAGATCAGCGGTGACATCACTGAGAATGCTGCCTATCCATCACTAGAGATCAGCGGTGACATCACTGAGAATGCCGCCTATCCATCACTAGAGATCAGAGGTGACATCACTGAGAATGCAGCCTATCCATCACTAGAGATCAGCGGTGACATCACTGAGAATGCTGCCTATCCATCACTAGAGATCAGCGGTGACATCACTGAGAATGCAGCCTATCCATCACAAGAGATCAGCGGTGACATCACTGAGAATGCAGCCTATCCATCACACTAGAGATCAGCGGTGACATCACTGAGAATGCCGCCTATCCATCAGTAGAGATCAGCGGTGACATCACTGAGAATGCAGCCTATCCATCACTAGAGATCAGTGGTGACATACTGAGAATGCCGCCTGTCATCAGTAGAGATCAGCGGTGACATCACTGAGAATGCCGCCTATCCATCACTAGAGATCAGCGGTGACATCACTGAGAATGCTGCCTATCCATTACTAGAGATCAGCGATGACATCACTGAGAATGCCGCCTATCCATCACTAGAGATCAGCGGTGACATCACTGAGAATGCCGCCTATCCATCGCTAGAGATCAGAGGTGACATCACTGAGAATGCAGCCCTATCCATCACTAGAGATCAGCGGTGACATCACTGAGAATGCTGCCTATCCATCACTAGAGATCAGCGGTGACATCACTGAGAATGCAGCCTATCCATCACAAGAGATCAGCGGTGACATCACTGAGAATGCAGCCTATCCATCACTAGAGATCAGCGGTGACATCACTGAGAATGCCGCCTGTCCATCAGTAGAGATCAGCGGTGACATCACTGAGAATGCAGCCTATCCATCAGTAGAGATCAGTGGTGACATCACTGAGAATGCGCCTGTTCCATCAGTAGAGATCAGCGGTGACATCACCTGAGAATGCCGCCTATCCATCACTAGAGATCAGCGGTGACATCACTGAGAATGCAGCCTATCCATCACTAGAGATCAGTGGTGACATCACTGAGAATGCAGCCTATCCATCACTAGAGATCAGCGTGACATCACTGAGAATGCTGCCTATCCATTACTAGAGATCAGCGTGACATCACTGAGAATGCAGCCTATCCATCACTAGAGATCAGCGCTTACATCACTGAGAATGCAGCCTATCCATCACTAGAGATCAGCGATGACATCACTGAGAATGCAGCCTATCCATCACTAGAGATCAGCGCTTACATCACTGAGAATGCTGCCTATCCATTACTAGAGATCAGCGGTGACATCACTGAGAATGCCGCCTATCCATCACTAGAGATCAGCGCTTACATCACTGAGAATGCAGCCTATCCATCACTAGAGATCAGCGATGACATCACTGAGAATGCAGCCTATCCATCACAAGAGATCAGCGGTGACATCAACTGAGAATGCAACCTATCCATCACTAGAGATCAGCGGTGACATCACTGAGAATGCCGCCTATCCATCACTAGAGATAAGCGGTGACATCACTGAGAATGCAGCCTATCCATCACTAGAGATCAGCGGTGACATCACTGAGAATGCAGCCTATCCATCACTAGAGATCAGTGGTGACATCACTTAGAATGCAGCCTATCCATCACTAAGAGATCAGCGGTGACATCAACTGAGAATGCAGCCTATCCTCACTAGAGATTCAGCGGTGACATCACTGAGAATGCAGCTATCCATCACTAGAGATCAGCGGTGACATCACTGAGAATGCAGACTATCCATACTAGAGATCAGCGGTGACATCACTGAGAATGCAGCCTATCCATCACTAGAGATCAGCGGTGACATCACTGAGAATGCAGCCTAACCATCACCTAGAGATCAGCGGTGACATCACTGAGAATGCAGCCTATCCATCAGTAGAGATCAGCGGTGACATCACTGAGATGCAGCTTATCCATCACTAGAGATCAGTGGTGACATCACTGAGAATGCCGCCTATCCATCACTAGAGATCAGCGGTGACATCACTGAGAATGCACGCCTATCCATCACTAGAGATCAGCGGTGACATCACTGAGAATGCAGCCTATCATCACTAGAGATCAGCGGTGACATCACTGAGAATGCAGCCTATCCATCACTAGAGATCAGCGGTGACATCACTGAGAATGCAGCCTATCCATCACTAGAGATCAGCGGTGACATCACTGAGAATGCAGCCTATCCATCACTAGAGATCAGCGGTGACATCACTGAGAATGCAGCCCTCCATCACTAGAGATCAGTGGTGACATCACTGAGGAAATGCAGGCCTATCCATCACTAGAGATCAGCGGTGACATCACTGAGAATGCAGCCTATCCATCACAAGAGATCAGCGGTGACATCACTGAGAATGCAGACTATCCATCACTAGAGATCAGCGGTGACATCACTGAGAATGCAGCCTATCTATTCCCTAAATTTCTGGTTTCCTGGGGGTCATCTACGCTCTCAACTCCATCTTGGGAACGCCCCCTCTTGCAGAGATTTTTGTAGATTTCCATGTAAATATTTAAGCTGCCAGGAGTTTGCTGTGTCCACGGTTGACTTGCGGCTGCTCTCCTTCATGGGAGGTAATGAGAGGCTCTGAAGGTGAAGGCATTGAGCGCTGAGGATCTCAGGGATAGAGGAAACAACAAGAACCTTTGACCATCTCCAAAACTGGTGACCAGACACAAGTACTAGTCAACCTCCACCAGTAGATGGGGCCCCGTGACATTTCATAATGGCGTTCTTCTCACGCCTCTGAAGCACGAGGTGTCCATCTAATCTGCCTCTTGTCTCCTCTCACATGCCACCAGGGGACCATGGATGATGAGATTAGTAGTGATCCTTCAGAGGAGCACAGGTGCAGCTCCCTGTATGACCTGCAGATATGGTGGATTTCATTGCTGATGATGAGGCCTGGAGGGAAACAGTCATCAGCAGATCGATGGATGACGGGAACGCGTCTAATCCACTATCAGGTTCCTGTCCTCCGGCTTCACATTCAGCAAGTACAGGAAACCGGAGACCTCAGAGACTGCTGTACACCTCACAGTACAGATCGCCCTTACATGTGCTACAGTCATATTTGGCCGCTGATCTCTGGAGACTGATGCTAACCTGGATCACTGCTCTGCTCCATTGAACGCTACTAGACCCACCTGATGAGTAGCACTTGTCTGTTTACCATGACGAGGCATCACAAGGCTAAAGACGTGTGACCCCTGCAGAGGAGAAACTGCAAAAACACAACTGGACCACCAGGGACCATACCACTGATCTTCAGGAAACTGGAGAACATCAGACTACTGGACCACCAGGGATCATACCACAGATTATCAGACTAATGGACCATCATGGATCATACCACAGGTCATCGGGATACTAATGGAGCACAAGGAATCATACCACTGGTTCTCAGGAAACTGGAGAACATCAGACAACTAGACCACCCGGGATCATACCACTCATACTCAGGAAAATGGAGAACATTAATCCACTCAATTATGAGGATATAAGGCAACTGGACTACTAGGAACCATACAATAATCAGGACATTGGGAATCATAAGGCTACAGGACCACCAGAGATCATCAAGACCAAAAGGAAACTGCATGTTTTTAGACTATTGGACCACAAGTAGAAAGCACCCTGAAAACACTTGACCTCCAGGGATATCATGAAATTGAAGATCACCATACTATATGACCCCAACAGGGATCATCAGAAAACATGGAGGTCACAGGACCATCACCTTCAGTATGATCTATAACAGGTAGTTTAGGGTCTTCTGCAGAGCACTTCACAGCCCTGCCAGTAAGACCCCCCACCGGCTGTCTACATGTACAGTGTTCTCAGGTCACAATGAATGTCTAATACAGGAAGCAATGCTAATAGCGCACCCTACTGGCCGCACACAGTCATTATACCGGACCCCATAACTCACCTGGAAGTGTAATCATGTGTAACAGCAATGTCAGGAATGTCAGGAATGTCCCATAATGGTGTCCACAGGAGAAGACGTCAACGGCCTGACCACACTGTGCAGGAATGTCTGCCCCTCGCCCCTCAGCACAGTGTGGGGGGCATGTACCCCAAGAGCTGCAGTCTATACCTCAAGAGTCAATGAGTCATCCTGTACCCCGAGTGTCACCATCCTGTACCCCGAGTGTCATCATCCTGTACCCCGAGTGTCATTATCCTGTACCCCGAGTGTCACCATCCTGTACCCCGAGTGTCATTATCCTGTACCCCGAGTGTCAGTGTCATCATCCTGTACCCCAAGTGTCATTATCCTGTACCCCGAGTGTCATTATCCTGTACCCCGAGTGTCAGTGTCATCATCCTGTACCCCAAGTGTTATTATCCTGTACCCCCGAGTGTCATCATCCTGTACCCCAAGTGTCATTATCCTGTACCCGAGTGTCACCATCCCTGTACCCCTGTCATTATCCTGTACCCCAAGTGTCATCGAGTGTCCTGTACCCCAAGTGTCATTATCCTGTACCCCGAGTGTCACCATCCGAGTGTCATTATCCTGTCCCGAGTGTCCCCTGTAATTGTCATGTATGTACCATTATCCTGTAGCCCCGAGTGTCATTATCCTGTACCCCCCTATCCTGTACCCGAGTGTCATTATCCTGTACCCCGAGTGTGTCAGTGTCATTATCCTGTACCCCGAGTGTCATTATCCTGTACCCGAAGTGTCATCATCCTGTACCCCGAGTGTCATTATCCTGTGCTGCCGTGTCATGTATCCTGTACCCCGAGTGTCATTATCCTGTATCTCCGTCCCGAGTGTCATGTACCTGTACCCCGAGTGTCATGTATCCTGTACCCCGAGTGTCATTATCCTGTACCCCGAGTGTCAGTGTCATTATCCTGTACCCCGAGTGTCATTATCCTGTACCCCGAGTGTCATTATCCTGTCCCCGAGTGTCATTATCCTGTCCGAGTGTCATCATCCTGTACCCCGAGTGTCGTCATTATCCTGTACCCGAGTCATTATCTGTACCCCCCCCATACCCCGAGTGTCATATCCTGTACCCCGAGTGTCAGCGTCATTATCCTGTACCCCGAGTGTCATTATCCTGTCCCAGTGTCATTATCCTGTACCCCGAGTGTCAGTGTGTCATTATCCTGTACCCGAGTGTCATTATCCTGTACCCCAGTGTCATCCTGTACCCGAGTGTCATTATCCTGTACCCCCGAGTGTCATCATCCTGTACCCCGAGTGTCATTATCCTGTACCCCGAGTGTCATTATCCTGTACCCAGTGAGTGTCATTATCCTGTATCCTGTACCCCGAGTGTACCCAGTGTCATCATCCTGTACCCCGAGTGTCATTATCCTGTACCCCGAGTGTCATTATCCTGTACCCGAGTGTCATTATCCTGTACCCCAGTGTGTCATCATCCTGTACCCGAGTGTCAGTGTCATCCTGTACTCCCGAGTGTCATTATCCTGTACCCGAGTGTCACCATCCTGTACCCCGAAGTGTCATTATCCTGTACCCCCGAGTGTCATCTCCTGTACCCCGAGTGTCATTATCCTGTACCCCGAGTGTCATCATCCTGTACCCCAAGTGTCAATTATCCTGTACCCCGAGTGTCACCATCCTGTACCCCGAGTGTCATCATCCTGTACCTCAGTGTCAATCATCCTGTACCCCCGAGTGTCATTATCCTGTACCCCGAGTGTCATTATCCTGTACCCCGAGTGTCATTATCCTGTACCCCGAGTGTCATCATCCCTGTACCCCGAGTGTCATCTATCCTGTACCCCGAGTGTCATTATCCTGTACCCCCGAGTGTCATCAATCCTGTACCCCGAGTGTCATTATCCTGTACCCCAGTGTCATTATCCTGTACCCCGAGTGGTCATCATCCTGTACCCCAAGTGTCATCATCCTGTAACCCCAAGTGTCATTATCCTGTACCCCGAGTGTCCATCCCTGTACCCCGAGTGTCATTATCCTGTACCCCGAGTGTCATCATCCTGTACCCGAGTGTCATTATCTGTACCCCAAGTGTCATTATCCTGTACCCAAGTGTCAATCATCCTGTACCCCGAGTGTCATTATCCTGTACCCCAAGTGTCAGTGTCATCATCCTGTACCCCGAGTGTCATTATCCTGTAACCCCGAGTGTCATTATCCTGTACCCCTGTACCCCAGTCAGTGTCATTCATCCTGTACCCCGAGTGTCATTATCTGTACCCCCCCCGAGTGTCATTATCCTGTACCCCAAGTGTCATTAATCCTGTACCCCCGAGTGTCATCATCCTGTACCCCGAGTGTCATTATCCTGTACCCCGAGTGTCATTATCCTGTACCCAAGTGTCATTATCCTGTACCCCGAGTGTCAGTGTCATCCTGTACCCCGAGTGTCATTATCCTGTACCCCGGTGTCCATACCCCTGTATCCTGTCCCGAGTGTCATTATCCTGTACCCCGAGTGTCATTATCCTGTACCCCGAGTGTCATTATCCTGTCCCCGAGTGTCAGTGTCATTATCCTGTACCCCGAGTGTCAGTGTCATTATCCTGTACCCGAGTGTCAGTGTCATCATCCTGTACCCGAGTGTCATTATTCTGAGTGTCATTATCCTGTACCCCGAGTGTCATTATGTACCCCGAGTGTCATCATATCCTGTACCCGAGTGTCATTATCCTGTACCCCGAGTGGTCATTATCCTGTACCCCGAGTGTCAGTGTCATCATCCTGTACCCCAGTGTCATTAATCCTGTACCCCCGAGTGTTATCCTGTACCCCGAGTGTCATTATCCTGTACCCCGAGTGTCAGTGTCATTATCCTGTACCCCCCGAGTGTCATTATCCTGTACCCCAAGTGTCAGTGTCATCCTGTACCCCGAGTGTCATTTATCCTGTACCCCCGAGTGTCAGTGTCATTATCCTGTACCCCGAGTGTCAGTGTCATCATCCTGTACCCCGAGTGTCATTATCCTGTACCCCCGAGTGTCAGTGTCATTATCCTGTACCCCGAGTGTCATTATCCTGTACCCAGTGTATCCTGTACCGAGTGTCATTATCCTGTACCCCCGAGTGTCATTATCCTGTACCCCAGTGTCATATCCTGTACCCCCCAAGTGTCATTATCCTGTACCCCGAGTGTCACCTGTCAGTGTCATTATCCTGTACCCCGAGTGTCATTATCCTGTACCCCGAGTGTCAGTGTCAATCCTGTACCCCCGAGTGTCATCATCCTGTACCCGAGTGTCATTATATCCTGTACCCCGAGTGTCATCATCCTGTACCCCGAGTGTCATTATTATCCTGTACCCCCGCAAGTGTCATCATCATCCTGTACCCCGAGTGTCATTATCCTGTACCGAGTGTCCAATCCTGTACCCGAGTGTCATTATCCTGTACCCCAGTGTCATCCTGTACCCCTGTCATTATCCTGTACCCCGAGTGTCATTATCCTGTCCCGAGTGTCATTATCCTGTACCCCGAGTGTCATCATCCTGTACCCCGAGTGTCATCATCCTGTCCCCAGTGTCATCCTGTAGTGTCCTGTACCCCGAGTGTCATTATCCTGTACCCCCCTGTCAGTGTCATTATCCTGTACCCCGAGTGTCAGTGTCATCCATCCTGTACCCCGAGTGTCATTATCCTGTACCCCGAGTGTCATATCCTGTACCCCCGAGTGTCATTATCCTGTACCCCCAGTGTCATTATCCTGTACCCGAGTGTCAGTGTCATTATCCTGTACCCCGAGTGTCATCATCCTGTACCCAAGTGTCATTCATCCCTGTACCCCAGTGTCATCATCTGTACCTGTCAGTGTCATCATCTGTACCCCGAGTGTCATCAATCCTGTACCCCAAGTGTCATTATCCTGTACCCCGAGTGTCATCCCTGTACCCCGAGTGTCATATCCTGTACCCCTGTCATTATCCTGTACCCCGAGTGTCAGTGTCATTATCCTGTACCCCCCAGTGTCATCATCCTGTACCCCGAGTGAGTGTACCCCGAGTGTAGTGTCATTATCCTGTACCCCCCTGTACCCAGTGTCATTATCCTGTACCCCGAGTGTCATTATCCTGTACCCCGAGTGTCCTGTACCCGAGTGTCATTATCCTGTACCCCGAGTGTCATTATCCTGTACCCCAGTGTTATCCTGTACCCGAGTGTCAGTGTCCCGAGTGTCATTATCCTGTACCCCCGAGTGTCATCATCCTGTACCCCGAGTGTCATTTTCCTGTACCCCGAGTGTCAGTGTCATTATCCTGTACCCCGAGTGTCAGTGTTATCATCCTGTACCCCGAGTGTCATTAATCCTGTACCCCGAGTGTCATTATCCTGTACCCCCAGTGTCATTATCCTGTACCCCGAGTGTCATTATCCTGTACCCCCGAGTGTCATTATCCTGTACCCCGAGTGTCAGTGTCCCTGTACCCCAAGTGTCATTATCCTGTACCCCCCGAGTGTCATTATCCTGTACCCCGAGTGTCACCATCCTGTACCCCAAGTGTCATTATCCTTACACCGTTATCATCCTACCCGAGTGTCATTATCCTGTATCCTGTCGAGTGTATCCGTACCCCGAGTGTCCAGTGTCATTATCCTGTACCCCCCCAGTGTCATTAGTGTCATCCTGTACCCCGAGTGTCCTGTACCCCGAGTGTCATATATCCTGTACCCCAGTGTCATTATCCTGTACCCCGAGTGTCAGTGTCATTATCCTGTACCCCAAGTGTCATCATCCTGTACCCCGAGTGTCATATCCTGTACCCCAAGTGTGTCATTATCCTGTCCCGAGTGTGTCATTATCCTGTACCCGAGTGTCAGTGTCATCATCCTGTACCCCGAGTGTCATTATCCTGTACCCCGAGTGTCCATTATCCTGTACCCCAGTGTCATCATCCATCCTGTACCCCGAGTGTCATCCTGTCATGTCATCCCTGTACCCCGAGTGTCATTATCCTGTACCCCGAGTGTCAGTGTCATTATCCTGTACCCGAGTGTCAGTGTCATCCTGTACCCCGAGTGTCATTATCCTGTACCCCGAGTGTCATGATCCTGTACCCGAGTGTCATCATCCTGTACCCCGAGTGTCATCATCCTGTAACCCTGTGTCATTATCCTGTACCCCAAGTGTCATTATCCTGTACCCCCGAGTGTCATCATCCTGTACCCCGAGTGTCATCATCCTGTACCCGAGTGTCATTATCCCTGTACCCCGAGTGTCATCATCCTGTACCCCAGTGTCAGTGTCATTATCCTGTACCCCGAGTGTCAGTGTCATTATCCTGTACCCGAGTGTCATATCCTGTACCCCAGTGTCATATCCTGTACCCCGAGTGTCATCATCCTGTCCCAGTCATGTCATTCATCCTGTACCCCGAGTGTCATTTATCCCTGTCCTGTCCAGTGTCATCATCCTGTACCCCCGAGTGTCATTATCCTGTACCCCAAGTGTCATTATCCTGTACCCCAAGTGTCAGTGTCATCCTGTATCCCCCGAGTGTCATTATCCTGTACCCCGAGTGTCAGTGTACCCCAGTGTGTCATTATCCTGTACCCCGAGTGTCAGTGTCATTATCCTGTACCCAAGTGTCATTATCCTGTACCCCGAGTGTCATCCTGTACCCAAGTGTCATCATCCTGTACCCCAGTGTCATTATCCTGTACCCCGAGTGTGTCATTATCCTGTACCCGAGTGTCAGTGTCATTATCCTGTACCCCGAGTGTCAGTGTCATTATCCTGTACCCCGAGTGTCATTATCCTGTACCCAGTGTCATATCCTGTACCCCGAGTGTCAGTGTCATCATTATCCTGTACCCCAGTGTCATTATCCTGTACCCCGAGTGTCAGTGTCATTATCCTGTACCCCGAGTGTCAGTGTCATTATCCTGTACCCCGAGTGTCATTATCCTGTACCCCAAGTGTCATCATCCCTGTACCCCGAGTGTCATTATCCTGTACCCGAGTGTCAGTGTCATTATCCTGTACCCCGAGTGTACCCCAGTGTCATATCCTGTACCCCGAGTGTCATTATCCCTGTACCCCCAGTGTCATTCATCCTGTACCCCGAGTGTCAGTGTCATTATCCTGTACCCGAGTGTCATTATCCTGTACCCCAAGTGTCAGTGTCATATCCTGTACCCCGAGTGTCAGTGTCATTATCCTGTACCCCAGTGTCAGTGTCATTATCCTGTACCCCGAGTGAGTGTCATTATCCTGTACCCCGAGTGTCATTATCCTGTACCCCGAGTGTCATCATTATCCTGTACCCCGAGTGTCAGTTCATTATCCTGTACCCCGAGTGTCAGTGTCATTATCCTGTACCCCAAGTGTTCATTATCCTGTACCCCGAGTGTCAGCGTCATTATCCTGTACCCCCGAGTGTCATTATCCTGTACCCCGAGTGTCATTATCCCTGTACCCCAAGTGTTCATTATCCTGTACCCCGAGTGTCAGTGTCATTATCCTGTACCCCGAGTGTCAGTGTACCCCAGTGTCATTATCCTGTACCCCGAGTGTCATTATCCTGTACCCGAGTGTCAGTGTCATTATCCTGTACCCCGAGTGTCAGTGTCATTATCCTGTACCCCGAGTGTCAGTGTCATTATCCTGTACCCCGAGTGTGTCATTATCCTGTACCCCGAGTGTCATCATCCTGTACCCCGAGTGTCATTATCCTGTACCCCAAGTGTTCATTATCCTGTACCCAGTGTCAATCCTGTACCCAAGTGTCATTCATCCTGTACCCCGTGAGTGTCATTATCCTGTACCCCGAGTGTCAGTGTCATTATCCTGTACCCCCAAGTGTCATTATCCTGTACCCCGAGTGTCATCATCCTGTACCCAGTGTCATTATCCTGTACCCCAAGTGTCATCATCCTGTACCCCAGTGTCATATCCTGTACCCCGAGTGTCAGTATCCTTACCCCGAGTGTCAGTGTCATTATCCTGTACCCCCAGTGTCATTATCCTTATCCTGTACCCCGAGTGTGTGTCATTATCCTGTACCCCGAGTGTCAGTGTCATTATCCTGTACCCCAAGTGTCATTATCCTGTACCCCAAGTGTGTCATCATCCTGTACCCCAAGTGTCATTATCCTGTACCCAAGTGTCATCATCCTGTACCCCGAGTGTCATTATCCCTGTACCCCAAGTGTCATTATCCTGTACCCCGAGTGTGTCATCCTGTACCCCAAGTGTCATTATCCTGTACCCCGAGTGTCATTATCCTGTACCCCCAGTGTCAGTGTCATTATCCTGTACCCCCAGTGTCATTATCCTGTACCCCGAGTGTCATTCTGTCAGTGTCATTTTCCTGTACCCCGAGTGTCATTATCCTGTACCCCTGTCAGTGTCATTATCCTGTACCCCCGAGTGTCAGTGTCATTATCCTGTACCCCGAGTGTCAGTGTCATTATCCTGTACCCCAAGTGTCAGTGTCATTATCCTGTACCCCAAGTGTCAGTGTCATTATCCTGTACCCCGAGTGTCAGTGTCATTATCCTGTACCCCGAGTGTCAGTGTCATTATCCTGTACCCCGAGTGTCAGTGTCATTATCCTGTACCCCAAGTGTCAGTGTCATTATCCTGTACCCCGAGTGTCAGTGTCATTATCCTGTACCCCAAGTGTCATCATCCTGTACCCCGAGTGCAGTGTCATTATCCTGTACCCCGAGTGTCCAGTGTCATTATCCTGTACCCCGAGTGCATTATCCTGTACCCCGAGTGTCAGTTCATTATCCTGTACCCCGAGTGCAGTCATATCCTGTACCCGAGTGCATTATCCTGTACCCCGAGTGTCAGTGTCATTATCCTGTACCCCAAGTGTCAGTGTTCATTTATCCTGTAACCCCAAGTGTCAGTGTCATTATCCTGTACCCCAGTGTCAGTGTCATTATCCTGTACCCCGAGTGTCAGTGTCATATCCTGTACCCCGAGTGTCAGTGTCATTATCCTGTACCCCGAGTGTCAGTGTCATTATCCTGTACCCCGAGTGTCAGTGTCATTATCCTGTACCCCCGAGTGTCAGTGTCATTATCCTGTACCCCGAGTGTCAGTGTCATTATCCTGTACCCCGAGTGTCAGTGTCATTATCCTGTACCCCGAGTGTCAGTGTCATTATCCTGTACCCGAGTGTCAGTGTCATTATCCTGTACCCCAAGTGTCAGTGTCATTATCCTGTACCCCGAGTGTCAGTGTCATTATCCTGTGTACCCCGAGTGTCAGTGTCATTATCCTGTACCCCGAGTGTGTCAGTGTCATTATCCTGTACCCCAGTGTCAGTGTCATTATCCTGTACCCCGAGTGTCAGTGTCCATTATCCTGTACCCCGAGTGTCAGTGTCATTATCCTGTACCCCGAGTGTCAGTGTCATTATCCTGTACCCCGAGTGTCAGTGTCATTATCCTGTACCCCGAGTGTCAGTGTCATTATCCTGTACCCGAGTGTCAGTGTCATTATCCTGTGTACCCCGAGTGTCAGTGTCATTATCCTGTACCCCGAGTGTCAGTGTCATTATCCTGTACCCCGAGTGTCAGTGTCATTATCCTGTACCCCGAGTGTCAGTGTCATTATCCTGTATCCTGTACCCCGAGTGTCAGTGTCATTATCCTGTACCCCCGAGTGTCAGTGTCATTATCCTGTACCCCCGAGTGTCAGTGTCATTATCCTGTACCCCGAGTGTCAGTGTCATTATCCTGTACCCCGAGTGTCAGTGTCATTATCCTGTGTACCCCGAGTGTCAGTGTCATTATCCTGTACCCCAAGTGTCAGTGTCATTATCCTGTACCCCGAGTGTCAGTGTCATTATCCTGTACCCCGAGTGTCAGTGTCATTATCCTGTACCCCGAGTGTCAGTGTCATTATCCTGTACCCCGAGTGTCAGTGTCATTATCCTGTACCCCGAGTGTCAGTGTCATTATCCTGTACCCCGAGTGTCAGTGTCATTATCCTGTACCCCGAGTGTCAGTGTCATTATCCTGTACCCCGAGTGTCAGTGTCAGTGTCATTATCCTGTACCCCCGAGTGTCAGTGTCATTATCCTGTACCCGATGTCAGTGTCATTATCCTGTACCCCGAGTGTCATGTCATTATCCCCCTGTACCCGAGTGCAGTGTCCTGCCCCCTGATGCTGTACATGGAGTACACAGGACACATCAGTTATGTAATGATGGTAAACCCTTCGTGTGCTGCATCTCTCGTGTGCTGTGAGACAGACAATGGCTCTTTATACGCCATCACATGTGGAGCCTCACTGGCCATTGTCTGTCTCAGCGGTAGGACAATGAAGTGCCGGAGATAAGTGTCAGTTTCAGAGGAGGCTGCCATTGTTCTCTTGGCTATTTCAGGAGCACGTACGGCTCACACGCTGCTGTATGTTGAGCTGCTGCTGCACACGAGCGGCCATCAATGCCTTCATCACCTGTGGGTGCCATGCATCCACACACACATTGTGCCGTAATGACCCAAGACTTATTACCACAAGTGCCACATGCGCCAGTATCCACGGTGCAGTGCAGCAACCGTGCAGACACCGGACAGAGCAGGTGCAGACTTCGTGACTTTTCTGAGACACTAATACTTCCCCATTCTTCTGCTGTTACTGATACTGCCCTGTCTTCTGCTGATGCACTGATACTGCCCTGTCTTCTGCTGATGCACTGATACTGCCCTGTCTTCTGCTGATGCACTGATACTGCCCTGTCTTCTGCTGATGCACTGATACTGCCCTGTCTTCTGCTGATGCACTGATACTACCCTGTCTTCTGCTGTTACTGATACTGCCCTGTCTTCTGCTGATGCACTGATACTGCCCTGTCTTCTGCTGATGCACTGATACTGCCCTGTCTTCTGCTGATGCACTGATACTGCCCTGTCTTCTGCTGTTACTGATACTGCCCTGTCTTCTGCTGATGCACTGATACTGCCCTGTCTTCTGCTGACACACAGATACTGCCCTGTCTTCTGCTGATGCACTGATACTGTCCTGACAGAGCAGGTGCAGACTTCGTGACTTTTCTGACACACTAATACTTCCCCATTCTTCTGCTGTTACTAATACTGCCCTGTCTTCTGCTGACACAGAGATACTGCCCTGTCTTCTGCTGATACACTGATGCTGCCCTGTCTTCTGCTGACACAACGATGCTGCCCCAGTCTTCTGCTGAAACACTGATACTGCCCTGTCTTATGCTGATGCACTGATACCACCCCAGTTTTCTGCTGACACACTGATGCTGCCCCTGTGCTCTGCTGACACACTGATACTGCCCCAGTCTTCTGCTGACACACTGATACTGCCCCAGTCTTCTGCTGATACACTGATACTGCCCAAGTCTTCTGCTGACACACTGATACTGCCCCCAGTCCTTCTGCTGACACACAGATATTGCCCCAGTCTTCTGCTGACACACAGATACTGCCCTGTCTTATGCAGATGCACTGATACTGCCCTGTCTTCTGCTGACACACTGATGCTGCCCAGGCCTATACTGGCACAATGATACTGCCCTGTCTTCTGCTGACACAACGATGCTGCCCCAGTCTTCTGCTGAAACACTGATACTGCCCTGTCTTATGCTGATGCACTGATACCACCCCAGTTTTCTGCTGACACACTGATGCTGCCCCTGTGTTCTGCTGACACACTGATACTGCCCCAGTCTTCTGCTGACACACTGATACTGCCCCAGTCTTCTGCTGACACACTGATACTGCCCCAGTCTTCTGCTGACACACAGATACTGCCCTGTCTTATGCTGATACACTGATACTGCCCTGTCTTCTGCTGACACACTGATGCTGCCCAGGCCTATACTGGCACAATGATACTGCCCCGTCTTCTGCTGGCACAACGATGCTGCCCCTGTCTTCTGCTGACACACTGATGCTGCCCCTGTTGTCTGCTGACACATCAATGCTGCCCCAGTCTTCTGCTGACACACTGATGCTGCCCCAGTCTTCTGCTGACACACTGATACTGCCCCAGTCTTCTGCTGACACACTGATGCTGCCCTGTCTTCTGCTGATACACTGATGCTGCCCTGTCTTCTGCTGATACAATGATGCTGCCCTGTCTTCTGCTGATACACTGATACTGCCCTGTCTTCTGCTGACACACTGATACTGCCCCAGTCTTCTGCTGACACACAGATACTGCCCCAGTCTTCTGCTGACACACAGATACTGCCCTGTCTTATGCTGATACACAGATACTGCCCTGTCTTCTGCTGACACACTGATACTGCCCTGTCTTCTGCTGACACACTGATGCTGCCCAGGCCTATACTGGCACAACGATGCTGCCCCTGTCTTCTGCTGACACACTGATGCTGCCCAGGCCTATGCTGGCACAATGATACTGCCCCGTCTTCTGCTGACACACTGATACTGCCCCAGTCTTCTGCTGACAGACAGATACTGCCCCAGTCTTCTGCTGACACACAGATACTGCCCCAGTCTTCTGCTGACACACAGATACTGCCCCTGTCTTCTGCTGACACACAGATACTGCCCCAGTCTTCTGCTGACACACAGATACTGCCCCAGTCTTCTGCTGACACACAGATACTGCCCCAGTCTTCTGCTGACAGACAGATACTGCCCCTGTCTTCTGCTGACACACAGATACTGCCCCAGTCTTCTGCTGACACACAGATACTGCCCCAGTCTTCTGCTGACAGACAGATACTGCCCCTGTCTTCTGCTGACACAATGATACTGCCCCTGTCTTCTGCTGACACATTGATGCTACCTCTCTGACTACAAGCATGTTCATATACAGGATGGAGTACATGAGGTTGTATAGAAGCTGTTGAGCTTTACCCCTGAAATAAGGAGATGACCCAGAAGAAGCAACAGACTCAGAATGACAACCACTAATGTCTGCCCACAGGCACCAACTTCGTGGATCAATCTGCTCTGCTGACAGGTATGTTCTACTACAGATTTATATTTTGTTCTCATCAATACAGTGGTCTATTAACCGATAAATTTGTTTCATTCCCCTCTGCTCTGCCTGTGTGTCGGTCTTTACAGTAGCTCTGGCATTTTATCCACGAGCCTGAAGCTCAGGAAGGGGCTGTGCATGTCATTGTGGGAGGTCCCAGCGATCCTGCAGATGTGGCTGTGATCTATGACTCCGCTGATAATACCCTATAGAATTCATAATGCGCCACCCTTATCGCAGTATTATACACTAATAGCAAAGTGAGCGCGGATCAGTGGACAAACAGGCAGGGGTTAATGCCAGACACGCTCGGAAATTTCTACAGCTTTGTTCTCTGGAAGAGATTAATATAATTTCCATCCGGCATCGAGCGACAGAAAAGACTGAGGCCGAAGAGGCTTCACCGCGTCTGTGTATCTAATCCTATCCTGTGTGATACTGTCTGCTGAGCTGTGTATCTAATCCTATCCTGTGTGATACTGTCTGCTGAGCTGTGTATCTAATCCTATCCTGTGTGATACTGTCTGCTGAGCTGTGTATCTAATCCTATCCTGTGTGATACTGTCTGCTGAGCTGTGTATCTAATCCTATCCTGTGTGATAGTCTGCTGAGCTGTGTATCTAATCCTATCCTGTGTGATATAGTCTGCTGAGCTGTGTATCTAATCCTATCCTGTGTGATACTGTCTGCTGAGCTGTGTATCTAATCCTATCCTGTGTGATACTGTCTGCTGAGTGGTGTATCTAATCCTATCCTGTGTGATACTGTCTGCTGAGCTGTGTATCTAATCCTATCCTGTGTGATACTGTCTACTGAGCGGTGTATCTAATCCTGTCCTGTGTGATACAGTCTGCTGAGCAGTGTATCTAATCCTGTCCTGTGTGATACTGTCTGCTGAGCTGTGTATCTAATCCTATCCTGTGTGATACTGTCTGCTGAGCTGTGTATCTAATCCTATCCTGTGTGATACTGTCTGCTGAGCTGTGTATCTAATCCTATCCTGTGTGATACTGTCTGCTGAGCAGTGTATCTAATCCTATCCTGTGTTATACTGTCTGCTGAGCTGTGTATCTAATCCTATCCTGTGTGATACTGTCTGCTGATCTGTGTATCTAATCCTGTCCTGTGTGATACAGTCAATGAGCTGTGTATCTAATCCTGTCCTGTGTAATACCGTCTGCTGAGCTGTGTATCTAATCCTGTCCTGTGTGATACTGACTGCTGAGCTGTGTATCTAATCCTGTCCTGTGTGATACTGTCTGCTGAGCTGTGTATCTAATCCTGTGTGATACTGACTCCTGAGCTGTGTATCTAATCCTATCCTGTGTGATACAGTCTGCTGAGCGGTGTATCTAATCCTGTCCTGTGTGATACTGTCTGCTGAGCGGTGTATCTAATCCCATCCTGTGTGATACTGTCTCCTGAGCGGTGTATCTAATCCTGTCCTGTGTGATACGCTCAGTGTGTATAGGGTCTGGTTGGCAGGGATTGATGGCAGCACAGCAGAGTTGTACGTGCAGTCGGCAGCGTCGCCCTCTGTGCCGGGCGCGGAATAATGTTCTTAATCAGAGCCTTAGGGCGTGTCCTCGCTCCCAGGATGCCATTTATCTGATGGCTGTCATGCCCCCTCTCCCGGGACGTCCACACGTCGCACATTTTTACAAGGATCAAACAATTTTCCCATCAAAGAAAATTCCAAACAATAAACAATAGAAAACGGCATCGCGGGAAAGTCCATGATCAGCCGCCATGTCTGCCCTCCAGGGAAAATGAGGCCTGCCCCGCCCCCGAGATTGAGGAACTGCATCCCAAAATGGACCACCCCTTTAAGTGGACCGTGAGACTTTTAGGATTAAAGGGACGGTCCACTATAAATCATTCATGGCCCCAAGACTTTCTTCAATTTGCAAGATCTCTGCTTGCTGTCAGTGAATGGGGAGGGGGGATCCTGCTTACTTCTAACTGACTTCTAACCCATTCAGACTTTATGCTCCTCACAGATGAGGGTTTGTTACAATGTATCCAGTCTGGACAATCCTCTGGTCTGATACATTGTAACATTAGGACAGATGGGTTTTCAGGCTCTGAATGAAAACTCGCTTATATCTATTCAGTAACATGAAGCAGAGATATTGAGGATAGTGAGGAATGGATGAGCAGAGCTTTAATTACACACAGGCTTAATAGATAGAAAACTGGAAGGTACCACTGGTGGGGTGACCACGCCCTGCACAGGACCTAACGTGACCCCCCATCTATATAGGAATTAGAGGAAGTGGTGATGACCGGCTTGTGGACCCTCCTCCCTGTGATCTCCTGATGAGTCTCTAAGGATGGACTTCCCCTTTAAGACTCAGCCTTTACCATTCTGGTCTGATAAGATGGTCACAGATAAGACATTTCACCCCCCCACACCGCAATGTCACCTATATCCCCTCTTAACCCCAGTAATAAGAAGCGGGAGCATTATACCAAGCCCTGTACAGTCATGTGACCCGGGGAGAAGTAACTGTCCCCTAAAGAAAGAGGCCCTGAGCACAGCTAGGAGGGTGGCAGAATAGTGAGTGCAGCTCTGGAGTATAATACAGGATGTAACTCAGGATCAGTACAGGATAAGTAATGTATGTACACAGTGACTGCACCAGCAGAATAGTGAGTGCAGCTCTGGAGTATAATACAGGATGTAACTCAGGATCAGTACAGGATAAGTAATGTATGTACACAGTGACTGCACCAGCAGAATAGTGAGTGCAGCTCTGGAGTATAATACAGGATGTAACTCAGGATCAGTACAGGATAAGTAATGTATGTACACAATGACTGCACCAGCAGAATAGTGAGTGCAGCTCTGGAGTATAATACAGGATGTAACTCAGGATCAGTACAGGATAAGTAATGTATGTACACAGTGACTGCACCAGCAGAATAGTGAGTGCAGCTCTGGAGTATAATACAGGATGTAACTCAGGATCAGTACAGGATAAGTAATGTATGTACACCGTGACTGCACCAGCAGAATAGTGAGTGCAGCTCTGGAGTATAATAAAGGATATAACTCAGGATCAGTACAGGAGAAGTACTGTATGTACACAGTGACTGCACCAGCAGAATAGTGAGTGCAGCTCTGGAGTATAATACAGGATGTAACTCAGGATCAGTACAGGATAAGTAATGTATGTACACAATGACTGCACCAGCAGAATAGTGAGTGCAGCTCTGGAGTATAATGCATGATGTAACTCAGGATCAGTACAGGATAAGTAATGTATGTACACAGTGACTGCACCAGCAGAATAGTGAGTGCAGCTCTGGAGTATAATACAGGATGTAACTCAGGATCAGTACAGGATAAGTAATGTATGTACACAACGACTGCACCAGCAGAATAGTGAGTGCAGCTCTGGAGTATAATACAGGATGTAACTCAGGATCAGTACAGGATAAGTAATGTATGTACACAGTGACTGCACCAGCAGAATAGTGAGTGCAGCTCTGGAGTATAATACAGGATGTAACTCAGTATCAGTACAGGATAAGTAATGTATGTACACAGTGACTGCACCAGCAGAATAGTGAGTGCAGCTCTGGAGTATAATACAGGATATAACTCAGGATCAGTACAGGATAAGTAATGTATGTACACAGTGACTGCACCAGCAGAATAGTGAGTGCAGCTCTGGAGTATAATACAGGATGTAACTCAGGATCAGTACAGGATAAGTAATGTATGTACACAGTGACTCCACCAGCAGAATAGTGAGTGCAGCTCTGGAGTATAATACAGGATGTAACTCAGATCAGTACAGGATAAGTAATGTATGTACACAGTGACTGCACCAGCAGAATAGTGAGTGCAGCTCTGGAGTATAATACAGGATGTAACTCAGGATCAGTACAGGATAAGTAATGTATGTACACAGTGACTCCACCAGCAGAATAGTGAGTGCAGCTCTGGAGTATAATACAGGATATAACTCAGGATCAGTACAGGATAAGTAATGTATGTACACAGTGACTGCACCAGCAGAATAGTGAAGTGCAGCTCTGGAGTATAATACAGGATGTAACTCAGGATCAGTACAGGATAAGTAATGTATGTACACAGTGACTCCACCAGCAGAAATAGTGAGTGCAGCTCTGGAGTATAATACAGGATGTAACTCAAGGATCAGTACAGGATAAGTAATGTATGTACACAGTGACTGCACCAGCAGAATAGTGAGTGCAGCTCTGGAGTATAATACAGGATGTAACTCAGGATCAAGTACAGGATAAGTAATGTATGTACACAGTGACTCCACCAGCAGAATAGTGAGTACAGCTCTGGAGTATAAATACAGGATGTAACTCAGGATCAGTACAGGATAAGTAATGTATGTGCACAGTGACTGCACCAGCAGAATAGTGAGTACAGCTCTGGAGTATAATACAGGATGTAACTCAGGATCAGTACAGGATAAGTAATGTATGTGCACAGTGACTGCACCAGCAGAATAGTGAGTACAGCTCTGGAGTATAATACAGGATGTAACTCAGGATAAGTACAGGATAAGTAATGTATGTACACAATGACTGCACCAGCAGAATACTGAGTGCAGCTCTGGAGTATAATACAGGATGTAACTCAGGATCAGTACAGGATAAGTAATGTATGTACACAATGACTGCACCAGCAGAATAGTGAGTGCAGCTCTGGAGTAAAATACAGGATATAACTCAGGATCAGTACAGGATAAGTAATGTATGTACACAGTGACTGCACCAGCAGAATAGTGAGTGCAGCTCTGGAGTATAATACAGGATGTAACTCAGGATCAGTACAGGATAAGTAATGTATGTACACAGTGACTGCACCAGCAGAATAGTGAGTGCAGCTCTGGAGTAATAATACAGGATGTAACTCAGGATCAGTACAGGATAAGTAATGTATGTACACAGTGACTGCACCAGCAGAATAGTGAGTACAGCTCTGGAGTATAATACAGGATGTAACTCAGGATCAGTACAGGATAAGTAATGTATGTACACAGTGACTGCACCAGCAGAATAGTGAGTGCAGCTCTGGGGTATAATACAGGATGTAACTCAGGATCAGTACAGGATAAGTAATGTATGTACACAGTGACTGCACCAGCAGAATAGTGAGTGCAGCTCTGGAGTATAATACAGGATGTAACTCAGGAGCGGCACAGGATAAGTACTGTAATGATGTAAATACATTCCCTTTAAGGATGGATAACTATTTGGTAGTTCTGCCTGCTCTCTGATCTGTACTGTACAAAGTGTCCGGCTGCAGCTAATTGTCTGTGAGAAGGGGGAGAACAGCTTGGGAGCCGCTGTCTGCACTGTGCACTCTGGGGAGGGGTCACTGCGCATGAACAGAGCCCCCCAGGACCTGCACGTACACAGCATCAAAGACCAGAACCAGAGTCTCACAAGTACCAGGGAGTAATCAGCATCACTCCCATCAGACCGCGGAGAATCCATCGTGTCTGAGCACGAGGACATCCCATACTGCTTCTAATGAGAGTCCTCCTGAGGGAGCACAAGCTTAGATACACAGCAGTCTGTACCACACATAACAGGATGAGATACACAGCACAGCAGACTGCATCACACAGGATAGGATTAGATACACAGCTCAGCAGACAGTATCACACAGGATAGGATTAGATACACAGCTCAGCAGACAGTATCACACAGGACAGGATTAGATACACAGCTCAGCAGACAGTATCACACAGGATAGGATTAGATACACAGCTCAGCAGACAGTATCACACAGGACAGGATTAGATACACAGCTCAGCAGACAGTATCACACAGGATAGGATTAGATACACAGCTCAGCAGACAGTATCACACAGGATAGGATTAGATACACAGCTCAGCAGACAGTATCACACAGGATAGGATTAGATACACAGCTCAGCAGACAGTATCACACAGGATAGGATTAGATACACAGCTC
Organism: Rhinella marina; assembly: GCA_900303285.1. Lineage (NCBI taxonomy): Eukaryota > Metazoa > Chordata > Amphibia > Anura > Bufonidae > Rhinella > Rhinella marina. Next base: position 10,242 of record ONZH01023619.1, on the reverse strand, counting down.
AGCAGATAGTATCACACAGGATAGGATTAGATACACAGCTCAGCAGACTGTATCACACAGGATAAGATTAGATACACAGCTCAGTAGACAGTATCACACAGGATAGGATTAGATACACAGCTCAGCAGACAGTATCACACAGGATAGGATTAGATACACAGCTCAGCAGACAGTATCACACAGGACAGGATTAGATACACAGCTCAGCAGACAGTATCACACAGGATAGGATTAGATACACAGCTCAGCAGACAGTATCACACAGGATAGGATTAGATACACAGCTCAGCAGACAGTATCACACAGGATAGGATTAGATACACAGCTCAGCAGACAGTATCACACAGGATAGGATTAGATACACAGCTCAGCAGATAGTATCACACAGGATAGGATTAGATACACAGCTCAGCAGACTGTATCACACAGGATAAGATTAGATACACAGCTCAGCAGACAGTATCACACAGGATAGGATTAGATACACAGCTCAGCAGACAGTATCACACAGGATAGGATTAGATACACAGCTCAGCAGATAGTATCACACAGGATAGGATTAGATACACAGCTCAGCAGACTGTATCACACAGGATAAGATTAGATACACAGCTCAGCAGACTGTATCACACAGGATAGGATTAGATACACAGCTCAGCAGACAGTATCACACAGGATATGATTAGATACACAGCTCAGCAGACTGTATCACACAGGATAGGATTAGATACACAGCTCAGCAGATAGTATCACATAGGATAGGATTAGATACACAGCTAAGCAGACAGTATCACACAGGATAGGATTAGATACACAGCTCAGCAGACTGTATCACACAGGATAGGATTAGATACACAGCTCAGCAGACAGCATCACACAGGATAGGATTAGATACACAGCTCAGCAGACAGTATCACACAGGATAGGATTAGATACACAGCTCAGCAGACTGTATCACACAGGATAGGATTAGATACACAGCTCAGCAGACAGTATCACACAGGTTAGGAATAGATACAGAGCTCAGCAGACAGTATCACACAGGTTTGGAATAGATACAGAGCTCAGCAGACAGTATCACACATGATAGGATTAGATACACAGCTCAGCAGACAGTATCACACAGGACAGTATTAGATACACAGCTCAGCAGACAGTATCACACAGGGCAGGATTAGATACACAGCTCAGCAGACAGTATCACACAGGATAGGATTAGATACACAGCTCAGCAGACAGTATCACACAGGATAAGATTAGATACACAGCTCAGCAGACTGTATCACACAGGATAGGATTAGATACACAGCTCAGCAGACAGTATCACACAGGTTAGGAATAGATACAGAGCTCAGCAGACAGTATCACACATGATAGGATTAGATACACAGCTCAGCAGACAGTATCACACAGGATAGGATTAGATACACAGCTCAGCAGACAGTATCACACAGGCTAGGATTAGATACACAGCTCAGCAGACAGTATCACACAGGATAGGATTAGATACACAGCTCAGCAGACAGTATCACACAGGATAGGATTAGATACACAGCTCAGCAGACTGTATCACACAGGATAAGATTAGATACACAGCTCAGTAGACAGTATCACACAGGAATAGGATTAGATACACAGCTCAGCAGACAGTATCACACAGGATAGGATTAGATACACAGCTCAGCAGACAGTATCACACAGGATAGGATTAGATACACAGCTCAGCAGACTGTATCACACTGGATAGGATTAGATACACAGCTCAGCAGATAGTATCACATAGGATAGGATTAGATACACAGCTCAGCAGACAGTATCACACAGGATAGGATTAGATACACAGCTAAGCAGACTGTATCACACAGGATAGGATTAGATACACAGCTCAGCAGACAGTATTCACACAGGATAGGGATTTAGATACACAGCTCAGCAGACAGTATCACACAGGATACGATTAGATACACAGCTCAGCAGACTGTATCACAGAGGATAGGGATTAGATACACAGCTCGGCAGACTGTATCACAACAGGATAGGATTAGATACACAGCTCAGCAGACAGTAGATCACAGCTCAGCAGACAGTGTCACACTGAGGATTAGATACACAGCTCAGCAGACAGTATCACACAGGATTAGGATTAGATACACAGCTCAGCAGACAGTATCACATAGGACAGGATTAGATACACAGCTCAGCAGACAGTATCTCACAGGATAGGATTAGATTACACAGCTCAGCAGACTGTATCACACAGGATAGGATAGATACACAGCTCAGCAGACTGTATAACACAGGATAGGATTAGATACGCAGCTCAGCAGACAGTATCACACAGGGCAGGATTAGATACACAGGCTCAGCAGACAAAATCACACAGGACAGGATTAGATACAGAGTTCAGCAGGACAGTATCACACAGGAATAGGATTAGATACACAGCTCAGCAGACAGTATCACACAGGATAGGATTAGATACACAGCTCAGCAGACCAGTATCACAACAGAATAGGATTAGATACCACAGCTCAGCAGACTGTATCATACAGGATAGGATTAGATGCACAGCTCAGCAGAGAGTATCACACAGGATAGGATTAGATACACAGCTCAGCAGACAGTATCACACAGATAGGATTAGATACACAGCTCAGCAGACAGTATCACACAGGATAGGATTAGATACACAGCTCTGCAGACTGTATCACACAGGATAGGATTAGATACACGGCTCAGCAGACAGTATCACACAGGATAGGATTAGATACACAGCTCAGGAGACAGTATCACACAGGACAGGATTAGATACACAGCTCAGCAGACAGTATCACACAGGATAGGATTAGATACAGAACTCAGGAGACAGTATCACACAGGATTAGATACACAGCTCAGCAGACAGTATCACACAGGACAGGATTAGATACACAGCTCAGGAGACAGTATCACACAGGACAGGATTAGATACAGAGCTCAGCAGACAGTATCACACAGGGCAGGATTAGATACACAGCTCAGCAGACAAAATCACACAGGACAGGATTAGATACACAGCTCAGCAGACTGTATCACACAGGATAGTATTAGATACAAGCTCAGCAGACAGTATCACACAGGATAGGATTAGATACACAGCTCAGCAGACAGTATCACACAGGATAGGATTAGATACACAGCTCAGCAGACAGTATCACACAGGATAGGATTAGATACACAGCTCAGCAGACAGTATCACACAGGATAGGATTAGATACACAGCTCTGCAGACTGTATCACACAGGATAGGATTAGATACACGGCTCAGCAGACAGTATCACACAGGATAGGATTAGATACACAGCTCAGGAGACAGTATCACACAGGACAGGATTAGATACACAGCTCAGCAGACAGTATCACACAGGATAGGATTAGATACAGAACTCAGGAGACAGTATCACACAGGATTAGATACACAGCTCAGCAGACAGTATCACACAGGATAGGATTAGATGCACAGCTCAGCAGAAAGTATCACACAGGATAGGATTAGATACACAGCTCTGCAGACAGTATCACACAGTATAGGATTAGATACACAGCTCAGCAGACAGTATCACACAGGATAGGATTAGATACACAGCTCTGCAGACTGTATCACACAGGATAGGATTAGATACACGGCTCAGCAGACAGTATCACACAGGATAGGATTAGATACACAGCTCAGGAGACAGTATCACACAGGACAGGATTAGATACACAGCTCAGCAGACAGTATCACACAGGATAGGATTAGATACAGAACTCAGGAGACAGTATCACACAGGATTAGATACACAGCTCAGCAGACAGTATCACACAGGACAGGATTAGATACACAGCTCAGGAGACAGTATCACACAGGACAGGATTAGATACAGAGCTCAGCAGACAGTATCACACAGGATAGGATTAGATACACAGCTCAGCAGACAGTATCACACAGGATAGGATTAGATACACAGCTCAGCAGACAGTATCACACAGGATAGGATTAGATACACAGCTCTGCAGACTGTATCACACAGGATAGGATTAGATACATGGCTCAGCAGACAGTATCACACAGGATAGGATTAGATACACAGCTCAGCAGACAGTATCACACAGGACAGGATTAGATACACAGCTCAGGAGACAGTATCACACAGGACAGGATTAGATACAGAGCTCAGCAGACAGTATCACACAGGATAGGATTAGATACACAGCTCAGCAGACAGTATCACACAGGATAGGATTAGATACACAGCTCAGCAGACAGTATCACACAGGATAGGATTAGATACACAGCTCTGCAGACTGTATCACACAGGATAGGATTAGATACATGGCTCAGCAGACAGTATCACACAGGATAGGATTAGATACAGAACTCAGGAGACAGTATCACACAGGATTAGATACACAGCTCAGCAGACAGTATCACACAGGACAGGATTAGATTACACAGCTCAGCAGACAGTATCACACAGGATAGGATTAGATACAGAACTCAGGAGACAGTATCACACAGGATTAGATACACAGCTCAGCAGACAGTATCACACAGGACAGGATTAGATACACAGCTCAGGAGACAGTATCACACAGGACAGGATTAGATACAGAGCTCAGCAGACAGTATCACACAGGATAGGATTAGATACACAGCTCAGCAGACAGTATCACACAGGATAGGATTAGATACACAGCTCAGCAGACAGTATCACACAGGATAGGATTAGATACACAGCTCTGCAGACTGTATCACACAGGATAGGATTAGATACATGGCTCAGCAGACAGTATCACACAGGATAGGATTAGATACACAGCTCAGGAGACAGTATCACACAGGACAGGATTAGATACACAGCTCAGCAGACAGTATCACACAGGATAGGATTAGATACACAACTCAGGAGACAGTATCACACAGGATTAGATACACAGCTCAGCAGACAGTATCACACAGGACAGGATTAGATACACAGCTCAGGAGACAGTATCATACAGGACAGGATTAGATACAGAGCTCAGCAGACAGTATCACACAGAATAGGATTAGATACACAGCTCAGCAGACAGTATCACACAGGATAGGATTAGATACACAGCTCAGCAGACAGTATCACACAGGGCAGGATTAGATACACAGCTCAGCAGACAAAATCACACAGGACAGGATTAGATACACAGCTCAGCAGACTGTATCACACAGGATAGGATTAGATACACAGCTCAGCAGACAGTATCACACAGAATAGGATTAGATACACGGCTCAGCAGACAGTATCACACAGGACAGGATTAGATACACAGCTCAGCAGACAGTATCACACAGGATAGGATTAGATACACAGCTCAGCAGACGGTATCACACAGGATAGGATTAGATACACAGCTCGGCAGACAGTATCACACAGGGCAGGATTAGATACACAGCTCAGCAGACAGTATCACACAATAGGATTAGATACACAGCTCAGCAGACAGTATCACACGGGACAGGATTAGATACACAGCTCAGCAGACAGTATCTCACGGGACAGGATTAGATACACAGCTCAGCAGACAGTATCACACAGGATAGGATTACAGCAGCTGATACTTGGTTATATAGTTCTGGATATAACTAACGGGAATCATGTATACGGCGCCCTCTTGTGGTCACAGAGCAGACATACACTATATTTTGTGTTTTCTGCGGTGACACAGTTGCAGGCGTCAGTATAATATTCACATGATATAGATAATAGGTCTCTTGTGTTATTACTGAAGAGTTCTTTACTGTCCGTCACGTTGTCTGAAGAGCTAGCAATCACTGCACATGGACACAGAGCGCCGCCAGGACTCTCACCATGGTAACTGCTCATGATGTCACCCTTAATCTCTATATCTCTAGACAGGTGGATTCTGCCCCAGGCGTCCATATTATTGGGGGAGGCAGTCCGCGGCATCCCCTGGCAGGAGAGCGATCGATGCCACCATTTCCAGGCTAAATATAAATCATTGAACTGAGATCATGTCTAAGAGGTGGAAGAGATGGGCGAGATATGGACGACCGGTGACATCAGTGAGGTGCGAGGCAGCACTGAATGATCCCCAGGAGGGTCAGTAATGACCCTAATAAACCCCGTATAAAACACATTCCAGAGAAGGGAAGTAACCAATCACAGGCTTTACATGGGATCGTGTGACTCGCTGCAGGACTCCTAAAAGTCCAGTGGGTGGGGAAATGACATGTGACCTGGGGTGCGCCATGCATACGATGACATCACTGCACCTTCATGTAAGATCCTCCAGTCTAGCACTAGCTCTCTAACTAAATGTTGTAACCACAACTCCCATCATTGCACTAAAGAATAAGAAGTAAGCATGGTCAAGGTACCTGATGTCAGGTCCAGCTCTAGGTGCCTGCAGATGAGGATCAATAGAGGAATCCGCAGCACTCTTCACGTTTTTCACGTTCAATGTTCATTGAATGCTGCTGGTTGAATAAAAAACGGAATTTCCACAACTGAAGAGCGCTGCGGATTCCTGTATTGTTCTACAACTCCCATCATGTCACGGGGGAACCAGTACTTGAAGATAAAGGCTCGGAGCACACATTACCTGAGCAGGGAGGCAAAGCGACCAGACCGGGTCCAGGAAGGCAGCGAGTCTGCTGAGGCTGCGTGTAGATATGGTGCCGACCAACGTCCAGAGACGGGAGACCAGTCCAGAATCCGACAACTGATCTTCACCTGACAACTCCAGATCTGCACACAGAACATTGGGGGGTCCATTATAAATCAGTCACCAGAACTGAAAAATCCCCCAGCTCATCACATAGACCTCAAGAGACTTCACATAATAACGTCATAAATTAGTTTGTACTGTAAAAAAAAACATTTCCCGAAGCAATAACAGCTCATCGGAGCCAATACATTCTAATACTGTACAGAGTTTTATGCAAATCGACTTTGGATGTTTCATCTGAAGTGGATTCACTCATCCCAATGTAATAGACAGGTGATCCTCTGTTGCCATCTGCTGGCCATGACTGGTAATGCACCTGAGCAATGGTGTTTTTTCCCATTAAATATGCGCTATTATATTTAATATTTTCCTATACCTCAGACCTGATTATCACACATGATAGGATTGTATACACACCTCAGCAGACTGTATCACACAGGGTAGGATTAGATACACACCTCAGAAGACAGTATCACACATGACAGGATTAGATACGCAACTCGGCAGACTGTGCAACAAATGACCGTATTACATACACAGCTTACCAGTCAGTATCACACCTGATAGGATTAGATACACACAGATAGTATCACACATGATAGGATTAGATACACAGCTCAGCAGACAGTATCGCACATGACAGGATTAGATACACAGATCAGGAGACTGTAACACACATGATAGGATTAGATACACACCTCAGCAGACAGTATCACACATGACAGGATTAGATACGCAACTCGGCAGACTGTGCAACAAATGACCGTATTACATACACAGCTTACCAGTCAGTATCACACCTGATAGGATTAGATACACACAGATAGTATCACACATGATAGGATTAGATACACAGCTCAGCAGACAGTATCGCACATGACAGGATTAGATACACAGATCAGGAGACTGTAACACACATGATAGGATTAGATACACAGCTCATAAATCAGAATTACATATGATGGGATTAGATACACAGCTCGTAAGTCAGTATCACACATGGCAGGATTAGATACACAGCTCAGCAGACAGTATCACACAGGAAAGGATTAGATACATAGCTCAGCAGAATGTATCACACATGATGGGAATAGATACACAGCTCAGCAGACCGTACCACACATGATAGGATTAGATACACAGCTCAGCAGACAGTATCACACATGATAGGATTAGATACACAGCTTTGCAGTCAGTATCACACATGGCAGGATTAGATACACAAATCAGCAGACAGTATCACACTTACACACGACAGGATTAGATACACCCATATTACCCTGTGCACCTCCTGGCCCATCTTCCCCTGGAAAGTGGTACTCTATGAAGTCTTCAGCGCGGCTCATGACCAGTTCAGCTCCCAGTGTCACCAGTTCCCGCACCCCCAGGACACTGGTTGTAGTTGCCTCATAGACACTCCTGGGCAGGGTCAGGGTCCTCTGCAGCAGGCCCTCTGCTTGCACCGTCACCTCGCTCACACCATTCACAAACCTGCTGAACAGATCTGACACCACCTCCAGGACAGAAGCAGAGACAAGTGTCATCAGGAATCGACAGACACATTTATATATCAGGACGAGTGACATATTGTATAGAAAAGGATCCAAATAGTGAAAATTACAAGTCATTCTCATCGGTCCGATCCCCCATGTCCTTTCATAAACCAGAGCCGTCAGGTGGTCATGATTTCTGAAGTACAGGGGGCGCTAAAGGGATAATCAGAACAGTGACATCTAGTGGACAAATGTATATCTCATGACAGAGACCAGACTGTTGTAATATCAAGTTACCTCATCCACTGGTTCGTCAAGTAGCGGGAGACGCTCCTCCAGCTCCACAACCACACGCAACGCGGCGTCATTCACCATCGCAACTGCCAACAGAAACAGAAGATATAGTGATATCACAGCTCTATGTCCTGATGATCCGGATGTAGTACTGATCACTATACTGTAGTGACCTCTCACCAGTGATGTATATACAGTGATATCACTGCTCTATGTCCTGGTGATCTGGGTGTAGTACTGATCACTATACTGTAGTGACCTCTCACCAGTGATGTATATACAGTGATATCACTGCTCTATGTCCTGGTGATCTGGGTGTAGTACTGATAACTATACTGTAGTGACCTCTCACCAGTGATGTATATACAGTGATATCACCGCTCTATGTCCTGGTGATCTGGGTGTAGTACTGATCACTATACTCCAGTCACCTCTCAGCAGTGATGTATATACAGTGATATCACCGCTCTATGTCCTGGTGATCTGGGTGTAGTACTGATCACTATACTGTAGTCACCTCTCACCAGTGATGTATATACAGTGATATCACTGCTCTATGTCCTGGTGATCTGGGTGTAGTACGGATCACTATACTGTAGTCACCTCTCACCAGTGATGTATATACAGTGATATCACTGCTCTATGTCCTGGTGATCTGGATGTAGTACTGATCACTATACTATAGTGACCTCTCACCAGTGATGTATATACAGTGATATCACCGCTCTATGTCCTGGTGATCTGGTGTGTAGTACTGATCACTATACACTAGTCACCTCTCACCAGTGATGTATATACAGTGATATCACCGCTCTATGTCCTGATGATCCGGATGTAGTACTGATCACTATACTGTAGTGACCTCTCACCAGTGATGTATATACAGTGATATCACCGCTCTATGTCCTGGTGATCTGGGTGTAGTACTGATCACTATACTGTAGTCACCTCTCACCAGTGATGTATATACAGTGATATCACTGCTCTATGTCCTGGTGATCTGGGTGTAGTACTGATCACTATACTGTAGTGACCTCTCACCAATGAATGTATATACAGTGATATCACCGGCTCTATGTCCTGGTGATCTGGGTGTAGTACTGATCACTATACTGTAGTCACCTCTCACCAGTGATGTATATACAGTGATATCACTGCTCTATGTCCTGGTGATCTGGGTGTAGTACTGATAACTATACTGTAGTCACCTCTCTCAACCAGTGATGTATATACAGTGATATCACGCTCTAATGTCCCCGGTGATCTGGGTGTAGTACTGATCATATACTGTAGTGACCTCACCAGTGATGTGTATACAGTGATATCAACCCGCTCTATGTCCTGGTGATCTGGGTGTAGTACTGATCACTATACTGTAGTCACTCTCACCAGTGATGTATATACAGTGATATCAACCGGCTCTATGTCTGGTGATCTGGGTGTAGTACTGATCACTATACTGTAGTGACCTCCACCAGTGAATGTATATACAGTATATCACTGCTCTATGTCCTGGTGATCTGGGTGTAGTACTGATCACTATACTGTAGTGACCTCTCACCAGTGATGTATAACAGTGATATCAGTGCTATGTCCTGGTGATCTGGGTGTAGTACTGATCACTATACTGTAGTCACCTCTCACAGTGATGTTATACACAGTGATATCACTGCTCTATGTCCTGGTGATCTGGGTGTAGTACTGATCA
>ONZH01023618.1:0-37797 GCA_900303285.1 Rhinella marina | reverse complement strand
CAGCATCTCCAGGTCAGCAATTTGGAGATGTGGACGTTGAGGGCTTGGGCATGTGGGTTGGTGGAACTGTATTTTCTCTGCGCTCCAGCGTCTGCTGTAAAGACAGCTGAACGCTGCGCAGGGACACATTGGTGGAGGTTGTGGAGGATCGTGGAGGCGAAGGTGTGGTTTTCCGGCGGGAGGCGCTCATGCCGGGGTCCTGGGCAGGGGGTTGACTAGCAGAAGCAGCGAGTGACACAGGGGAAGGAGCAGTGGTGTGACCCGCAGGAGGTGAACGGCCTTGGTTCCATTGAGTGGGGTGTTTAGCACTCATATGCCTGCGCATGCTGGTGGTGGTTAGGCTAGTAGTGGTGGCACCCCTGCTGATCCTGGTGTGGCACAGGTTGCACACCACAGTCCGTCGGTCATCATCAATTTCTTTAAAGAACCTCCAAACTTGCGAACATCTAGGCCTCGCCATGGGAGCTTCACTACGTGAAACAGTTGCTACTGATGCACCAGCTCTGTCCCTGCTTCTCCCTCTGGCCACACCACTGCCTCTTCCAACCTGTTCTGGTGCAGCACTCGCCTCTGCCTCAGAAGCACTGTCTTCACTTGGCTTATCAACTCAGCTTGGGTCAGTCACCTCGTCATCCTCCGATTCCTCAGTCTGCTCCCCCCTCGGACTTCCTGCCCTGACAACAACTTCACCACTGTCTGACAACCGTGTCTCCTCATCGTCCGACACCTCTTTACACACTTCTTCCACTAAGTCAACAATGTCATCACCCACAGACTGCGACAGTTGGAAATCTTGGGCATCGGGAAAGAGGTCAGCAGCATCCTGAGAAGTGGTTTGTGACTCTGGGAAGGGTCCAGAAAACAGTTCCTCAGAGTATGCATTCCAAATTTTCCTGGGAGGGGGCAGACTGGGGGGAAGGAGGTTGAGGTGGAGGAGCCAGAGGAGTGCTCCCTTGGGTAACGTGGGTGGACTGCGTGGAAGACTGACTGGTGGACAAATTACTTGAAGCATTGTCCGCAATCCACGACATCACCTGTTTGCACTGTTGTGGTTTCAACAGTGCTCTACCACGTGTCCCTGTAAGTTGAGACATGAAGCTAGGGAGTGTAGCTCTGCGGCGTTCCCCTGCTCCGTCATCAGCAGGTACTGTCTCACCCTGCCCAGGACCACGGCCTCTGCCCCCTGCAGTAATTGAATGCCCACGCCCTCGTCCTCGACCCTTAGCCCTGGGGTTCAACATTTTCTGTATATAAGTGTATTATATATACCAAAAAAAAAAAAATGGGCCTGCTGTACTGAAACCCACAAACTTGTTCAATCTGAACAAGTTAATATATAGGTGGATAAGTTAGAGCAAAATTACATATTTTATTACGTACCGTGCAGTATGGAGCAATTAGACTGAAACTATTAGATTAGGCAGACTTGGTCTGCTTAAGTGCAACCCAGACAAATGTCGCACAGAGATTTTTCTAATGTAGCTGTATCAGTGAGAGCAAAAGACCTTTTTTAATTACGTGACGTACAGTATGGGTCACCTGGACAGAAAATACGGATTGTTGTTTGTGGTGACTGGACAGCTGAACTGTGACACACAGAATGGTTCCACACAGCTGTATGAAATGGATTTGTATCACTGAGATAAAACAACAAAAAAACAAAGTTTTTTTTTGTGTGTTTTTTTTTAACGTGACGTGCAGAATATATCAGAGAGCAAACTCAGCCCCTGCTGACTATGGCTATTTTTACTGCACCCCGGAAAAATGTTGCACTCAGATTTTTCTAATGTAGCTGTATCAGTGAGAGCAAAAGACCTTTTTTAATTACGTGACGTACAGTATGGGTCACCTGGACAGAAAATACGGATTGTGGTTTGTGGTGACTGGACAGCTGAACTGTGACACACAGAATGGTTCCACACAGCTGTATGAAATGGATTTGTATCACTGAGATAAAACAACAAAAAAACTAATTTTTTTTTTAACGTGACGTGCAGAATATATGAGAGAGCAAACTCAGCCCCTGCTGACTGTGGCTATTTTCACTGCAACCCAGAAAAATGTCGCACTCAGATTTTTCTATATCACTGAGAGCAAAAAAAAACAATTTGCAATCTCCCTGCAAACTGCTGCAAATATGGCGATAGCTGCACTACTAGTGCCAGCCAGCCCAGCCAGAAGGAGACAAAAAAAAGTGTCTTGTAGCCCTTAGAAGGGCTGTTGGGTTCTTTTGAGATCACTCCTGCCTAACAGAGAACTAAATCCAGGCCCTAACACTCTCCTTGAAACGCAGCAGATCTGTCCCTAATGACATCCAGACAGCCTCTGAGCCGAGCACCGCCGGACGTCACTAGTATATTCCAGGGTCACCTGATCTGGCCAGCCAACCCCTGCTATCGACATGTAAGGCCCCACGTGATGCTGGGGGGTACCGCAGAGTCTCCTGGCTAGTGATTGGCTGAGTTATAGGCGCCAAAAATTCAAAATGCGGGAGATGCCATTTTCTCGAGCATGGCGAGATGCTTGTCCGAGCATTGAGCACATACGAGTACCCTAATGCTCGAACGAGCACTAAGCTCGGACGAGCATGCTCGCTCATCTCTAGTGCTAGCTATCCAGCTAAGTGCATAATTTACTAAAAAACAACGTACAATAAGTGCATAATAGGACACATTGCAGTACCTGAAAAAGAATGCACACAATGGGCTAAAGTGCTTGAACATTGCTGAACCTATAAAAATATTATTGCTAAAATACAGCAAAGACAATTATGTAAACATTTTAGTGCAATTTCACATTTGCAAGCATAAAAGGCTCAGATATACATTTGAGTCTCTCCTCGTGGCTGCTTTGCATGATAAAACACTGGAACACAGTCCAAAATTCAATTGTAATCCACGTGAGGTAATTTTGTAATCCAAACGGGTAATGTGTAATCCACATGGATAATATAAAATAGCAGCAAATAGAGAACCCTCTTTGCAAAGGGGGCTTCCAAATAACCTGAAAAGGGGGGAAAAAGGAAAATAGGCGCGCTTGGGCGCAATTGGGAATTTTCTGCAGAACGGGGGGGGGGGAATCCTGACAAGCCATGTCCATCTGGGTGCGAGTCAAACAGGGGGCAATACAAAATAAACAAAACAAGTGCCAACTAGCTCTCACCCGTCAGGTGCTCCCATGGTGTGGCTCCCATAGGTCCTCCTGAGGTGTCTTTTAAATCACTCAGCCAGTAGAAGGGTTCCTCAGATGAGGGACCTGACGTCCTCCTCGCTTGAACTACTACTGAATGAGATCAGAGGACGCTCCTGCCTCCTGTAGGCCAAGCTAGCAGCCGTTGTGGCGCTCCACTGCCCTCTTCTGCCAGAAGTAGGACTTGACAGGGTCCAGGTGGTGGTCACGCTGGTGAGCGCTGCAGCCACTTGCGCCTTTACTTTTCCGGATTCTCCTGCCCGGACAGCAGGGGTAAGGACTTCTGGCTGCAGCGGTTGAGACAAGGTTGCAGGCAGGGAAGAAGCCCCAGCTCCCCTGGCTGCTGCTGACTTAATTTTCCAGAGTAGCTGGTACTGGTGGATCACCGTGAACGTAAACGATGAAGTCGTCAGGTGGTGATGTAGGGACCAGGGGCTTAGATAATACGGTAACCCCGGTAGCAAACGGGCCTTTCACGGATGCCATGGCGTTGTATTCCACCTGATCCCCCATGTACAGGCTGTGACGGGGTTGGGGCAGGTACGGACGTTTCACTGACCTATGGCCTACGAAGTACTCCTTGCCATCCTCGTCATCCGCCAGGAAGCCAGAGCCTCGCTCGACTGAAAACCACAGGACTGTTCCCTTTCGCTGCTCCAGTGTAGGGTCTCAATGGTCATGGACCATTTTCTTTTCCCTCCAGAAGAATAATGATAAATGCGGCACTCACCAGGCTTCTGTTTGCAGCTTTATTTATTAGACACTCACTTGTGGGGGGACGCGGATGCCCTGCTCAGTGTATGAGAGCGTGCAGCGACGGCCGTTTCGCGCGTGTATGCGCTTCGTCTGGCTGCTCGACTTGATGACGTCGGGCGCTCGCACCTATTTGTGCCGTGCCGGGCGTCATCACCTGGGCAACCGCTATACACAAAAAATATGCTTATCAAATTAAAACGGATACATACTCATTTAAAAACAAAACAACATCAATAATAGCAAACGGAGGCAATTGGTAGCCTGTATGGTGAATAGTAACCTCATATAAGGGACCCTACCCACATCGCCATTAGCAACTGTTATAAAAATACTGCCAAATCATTTTTATCATTTAGGCCGAGTGGTCCCATCGCTCCAGTCCTCATTATCCATGACGCCTCATGCTGTAATAATTTTTTGTGGCGATCACCTCCATTTTTCAGGGGTGTCACCACCTCTATTCCTGCACATGTCAATACTTCTCCTTCTCCCCCGTGTTTTTCCCTAATATGTTGGATTAATCTTGGGGATCCAATCCCTGTCCGTATAGATTTTTTGTGTTCCCTAAATCTCTTATATAATGGGCGTATTGTCTTCCCAATATAAAAGTTCCCACAGGGACAGAAAATGGCATACACTACAAATTGGGTTTTACAAGTGATCAAGTGTACAATCCTATGTGTGACACCTCCTAAATTTAACTCTTTAGTTTTCAACATATATTTACATGTAACACATTGGCCACATTTAAAATTCCCTCGTGGGCTAGACTTATCGAGCCAAGTTTCATGTTTCTCCTTATTATAGGAACTCTTCACTAAGATATTTTTAAGCGTGGTACTTCTTCTAAAACTGATTAAGGGGGGACTTTTTGTCTTCTCCTTTAGATCCACATCTGAGGCCAACATGTGCCAATTACTCTGTATGGCCCTTCTTATGGCATTGGCCATCGGAGTGTATCTAAAGGAAAAAATTGCCCTGTTTTCTCCCTGTGTCTGGTTTTTAACCCTTCCTTCTTTGTCCTGTGAATCTACTTTCTTAAAGGCTTCATCTATGATTTTTTCTGGATAATCCCTTTCTAGCAATCTCAACTTTAGATCTTTGGATTGCTCCATGAAATCCTCTTTCCTACTTGTTATACGCTTAATCCTCGCGAATTGGCCATATGGTATTGCTCTCTTCACATGCTCTGGATGTGAGCTTCTGAAATGCAATAGGGAATTTGTGGAGGTTTCCTTTCTATACATGTTTGTCTCAAGCTTGTCTTCTCGTATATTGACCATAACATCAAGGAATTCCATTTTTTCTGGATGTATTTTCCATGTAAATTTCATATTCATATCATTTCTGTCATTTATACCCTCCACAAATTCACCAAATTGCATTTCAGTACCTCTCCAGACGATAAATATGTCATCCACATATCTCATATATGTTTTTATGTACTGAATGTAATTGTTTTTTACAGTGAAAATAAACCTCTCTTCAAAACCCGCAAGGAAAAGATTGGCGAAAGTACATGAAACCGGGGTCCCCATGGCCGTGCCGGTCTTTTGATGGTACCAAGTATCAGCAAAGACAAAAGCATTGTGTGTAAGTACAAAATCCAGTGCTTCCTTAACAAATTCGACATAAATTTCCTCCATCCCATATTGCTCTAGGATGGAGGCTACTGTATGGACGCCCAGATTCTGGGGAATCCTAGTATAGAGGCTTTCCACATCTATGGTGGCTAACAGGTCCCCTTTTTGCCATTCAATGTTCCTCACTGCTCCTAAAAATGCATTTGTATCCTTCAAATATGAAGGAACATTAGTTAGTAGCGGGTCCCTTATATGAGGTTACTATTCACCATACAGGCTACCAATTGCCTCCGTTTGCTATTATTGATGTTGTTTTGTTTTTAAATGAGTATGTATCCGTTTTAATTTGATAAGCATATTTTTTGTGTATAGCGGTTGCCCAGGTGATGACGCCCGGCACGGCACAAATAGGTGCGAGCGCCCGACGTCATCAAGTCGAGCAGCCAGACGAAGCGCATACACGCGCGAAACGGCCGTCGCTGCACGCTCTCATACACTGAGCAGGGCATCCGCGTCCCCCCACAAGTGAGTGTCTAATAAATAAAGCTGCAAACAGAAGCCTGGTGAGTGCCGCATTTATCATTATTCTTCTGGAGGGAAAAGTGTTCTTAGACTGTTTATATGCAGAGCACCAAAAGGCGGACACACGTGGTGGGAGCAGGGGCAATCGGTGGAAGATTTTTTCTGAGAGAAAAACGTAGTGCCAGTCTCCGAACAACGTCTTCCATTTAAACTGTATTTTCTAGCTGGGAGCCTAGAGCACACGTTTGAGATGGAAACTCCACCGAATATAGATACAGTCATAGATATGACGGCAAATACTGCCCCCGAAATGTGTGAAGCAGCACTAAGAGAAGGTCGAGTGGGAGCGGATGCCTTTTTTGCTCAGTGTAATGAGGGGGACAACCTGCAAATGATGAGCACTAAAGCTCTGGAGTACAAGATCTTGCAATTAGCAGAAAAGGAGGTCAAACTATTTTGGACTGTACACTCTTTACAATCGTATGAAATGAATGGACGGGTCCCAAGAGGCCTAAGGCCGTATAAAGAGGTGTCACAATACCAAGATGACTTGGAGTTTGTAGGAGAGTGGCAGAGGTTACATATGGAACATGCCTCTAAATTAATGCATCTAGTCCTCAAGAGAAATATGAAGGAATATGACTCTGTAGCACAGGATTTAGAAAAAGCTAAAAGAGAACTAAAAATTCGTTTAACTAACAATCAATCACAATCCTTTTTTAAAAAATTGGAAAAGAAAGTAGTTCCCATGCAGGCTGAGATAAAAGAAAATAAGAAGGATAAGTTTCTTAGGGATAAGCAAGACTATGAAAATGGCAAAATATTTATTACAAGAGATAATAGAAGACCTTTTAGGAGGCGAAGACAAAATAGGAGGAGGAATATAGATGATTGGACTACTGAGTCCGATTCCAGCATATCAGAGGACTCTAATTACCAAGAAAAAATGGAGGAAGTGACTCCAAGTCAAGATATACGGAATCAGGATTTCCCTTTAGGGGAAAGATTAGAAGGGGGAGGCAGAAAAAACAGAAATTGGAGAGGAGGACAAAAAAGGAAACAAGTGTCTTGGAGATAACATCGAAAGAACTCACGGACGTTAGGGCAAATACAAAAGAGAAAAAAATTATAAATCTGACGGATTTGCCATTGAGTAAAGATGTATTGTCCATCCTTGCAAAAGGACTTAATTATAGTCTGGTAGATACTTTTGACCCAGTGGAATTTGAGGTGGATTTATTTAAAGGAATTAGAAAACTCAATTTACAGAAACATTTTGCATCTTCCTGTTTGAAGAAACCGCAAGAAACTGCGAAATTAGAAGGGGCCTTATTGAATGTCCCAAAAAAATGGGATTTTGGAATAGACTTACAAGGAGAGCAAGATGAACAGATGTTAAATATTTTAATGTCATTACAGGAGGAGATTGGCGAGAGGGATGACACCCGAGAGTGTAACCAAGGTTTTTTTAGGGGAGGTATCAGTTCCACGTTTAATCCTCCCTTGCCGGCTGGCAGTAACCTAGACCTGTTCCAGAAACAAGTAATGAAGGAGGTAAGATGCCTCATATATCCAAAAATGAAAAAGAACATTTCAAAGAGAGAAGAGAAGGCCCTCAAATGGCTGAAAGAACGAAAAGAGGTGGTGGTGAAACCAGCCGACAAGGGAGGAAACGTGGTGCTTATGAAAAGGAGTTATTATGAAGCAGAGGCTAGGCGCCAATTGGATGACAAGCGGGTCTATGAGAAACTTAGTGGGAGTCCCATAGCCAAATATCAGAATAGGTTGAAGTCCCTGCTCCAAAAATACATACAGCGAGGCGTTATTAAAGAGAATATGTTGGAAAAATTGTATCCTGATTTTCCTTGTAAACCAAAATGGTATTTTGTACCTAAAGTACATAAATCTATGCAACATCCTCCCGGACGCCCTATTGTGTCCGGGATAGGGTCAGTGACAGAACCATTGTCCCAATATTTGGACTGGTTATTGCGCCCGCTACTAACTAATGTTCCTTCATATTTGAAGGATACAAATGCATTTTTAGGAGCAGTGAGGAACATTGAATGGCAAAAAGGGGACCTGTTAGCCACCATAGATGTGGAAAGCCTCTATACTAGGATTCCCCAGAATCTGGGCGTCCATACAGTAGCCTCCATCCTAGAGCAATATGGGATGGAGGAAATTTATGTCGAATTTGTTAAGGAAGCACTGGATTTTGTACTTACACACAATGCTTTTGTCTTTGCTGATACTTGGTACCATCAAAAGACCGGCACGGCCATGGGGACCCCGGTTTCATGTACTTTCGCCAATCTTTTCCTTGCGGGTTTTGAAGAGAGGTTTATTTTCACTGTAAAAAACAATTACATTCAGTACATAAAAACATATATGAGATATGTGGATGACATATTTATCGTCTGGAGAGGTACTGAAATGCAATTTGGTGAATTTGTGGAGGGTATAAATGACAGAAATGATATGAATATGAAATTTACATGGAAAATACATCCAGAAAAAATGGAATTCCTTGATGTTATGGTCAATATACGAGAAGACAAGCTTGAGACAAACATGTATAGAAAGGAAACCTCCACAAATTCCCTATTGCATTTCAGAAGCTCACATCCAGAGCATGTGAAGAGAGCAATACCATATGGCCAATTCGCGAGGATTAAGCGTATAACAAGTAGGAAAGAGGATTTCATGGAGCAATCCAAAGATCTAAAGTTGAGATTGCTAGAAAGGGATTATCCAGAAAAAATCATAGATGAAGCCTTTAAGAAAGTAGATTCACAGGACAAAGAAGGAAGGGTTAAAAACCAGACACAGGGAGAAAACAGGGCAATTTTTTCCTTTAGATACACTCCGATGGCCAATGCCATAAGAAGGGCCATACAGAGTAATTGGCACATGTTGGCCTCAGATGTGGATCTAAAGGAGAAGACAAAAAGTCCCCCCTTAATCAGTTTTAGAAGAAGTACCACGCTTAAAAATATCTTAGTGAAGAGTTCCTATAATAAGGAGAAACATGAAACTTGGCTCGATAAGTCTAGCCCACGAGGGAATTTTAAATGTGGCCAATGTGTTACATGTAAATATATGTTGAAAACTAAAGAGTTAAATTTAGGAGGTGTCACACATAGGATTGTACACTTGATCACTTGTAAAACCCAATTTGTAGTGTATGCCATTTTCTGTCCCTGTGGGAACTTTTATATTGGGAAGACAATACGCCCATTATATAAGAGATTTAGGGAACACAAAAAATCTATACGGACAGGGATTGGATCCCCAAGATTAATCCAACATATTAGGGAAAAACACGGGGGAGAAGGAGAAGTATTGACATGTGCAGGAATAGAGGTGGTGACACCCCTGAAAAATGGAGGTGATCGCCACAAAAAATTATTACAGCATGAGGCGTCATGGATAATGAGGACTGGAGCGATGGGACCACTCGGCCTAAATGATAAAAATGATTTGGCAGTATTTTTATAACAGTTGCTAATGGCGATGTGGGTAGGGTCCCTTATATGAGGTTACTATTCACCATACAGGCTACCAATTGCCTCCGTTTGCTATTATTGATGTTGTTTTGTTTTTAAATGAGTATGTATCCGTTTTAATTTGATAAGCATATTTTTTGTGTATAGCGGTTGCCCAGGTGATGACGCCCGGCACGGCACAAATAGGTGCGAGCGCCCGACGTCATCAAGTCGAGCAGCCAGACGAAGCGCATACACGCGCGAAACGGCCGTCGCTGCACGCTCTCATACACTGAGCAGGGCATCCGCGTCCCCCCACAAGTGAGTGTCTAATAAATAAAGCTGCAAACAGAAGCCTGGTGAGTGCCGCATTTATCATTATTCTTCTGGAGGGAAAAGTGTTCTTAGACTGTTTATATGCAGAGCACCAAAAGGCGGACACACGTGGTGGGAGCAGGGGCAATCGGTGGAAGATTTTTTCTGAGAGAAAAACGTAGTGCCAGTCTCCGAACAACGTCTTCCATTTAAAATGGACCATTTTCTTTAACTTCCACCACAGATTTTCAATTGGATTGAGATCCGGACTGTTTGCAGGCCATGACATTGACCTTATGTGTCTTTCTTCAAGGAATGTTTTCACAGTTTTTGCTCTACGGCAAGATGCATTATCATCTTGAAAAATGATTTCATCATCCCCAAACATCCTTTCGATAGATGGGATAAGGAAAGTGTCCAAAATGTCAATGTAAACCTCTGCATTTATTGAAGATGTAATGACAGCCATCTTCCCAGTGCTTTTACCTGACATGCAGCCCCATATCATCAATGACTGTGGAAATGTGCATGTTTTCTTCAGACAGTCGTCTGCATAAATCTCTTTGGAACGGCACCAAACAAATGTTCCAGCATCATCACCTTGCCAATTGCAGATTCGAGATTCATCACTGAATATGACTTTCATCCAGTCGTCAACAGTCCACAATTGCCTTTCCTTAGCCCATTGTAACCTTGTTTTGTCTGTTTAGGTGTTAGTGATGGCTTTCTTTTAGCTTTTCTGTATGTAAATACCATTTCCTTTAGGCGGTTTCTTACAGTTCGGTCACAGACATTGACTCCAGTTTCCTTCCATTTGTTCCTCATTTGTTTTGTTGTACATTTTCTGTTTTCAAGGCATATTGCTTTAAGTTTTCTGTCTTGATGCTTTGATGTCTTCCTTGGTCTACCAGTATGCTTGTCTTTAACCACCTTCCCATGTTGTTTGTACTTGGTCCAGGTTTTAGACACAGCTGATAGTGAACAACCAACATCTTGTGCAACACTGCGTGGTGATTTACCCTCTTTAAGGAGTCTGATAATCCTCTCTTTTTTTTCAATTGACATCTCTGGTGTTGGAGCCATGATTCATGTCAGTCCACTTGTTGCAACAGCTCTCCAAGGTGTGATCATTCCTTTTAACCTGGATACTAAGGAGCAGATTTAATCTGATGCACGTGTTATTGTTTGTAATGAAAATTTGCAGAGTGATTCCATATTTTTTTCCTCAGAATTGAGTGATTCTATAATTTATTCCCTGTGCTTGTTCTAAAAATGTAACTGTTACTGGCTACCACAATTATTTTTCTTGATTTCTTTTAGTATTTCTTAAAGCCAGAAAGTTGCCATTTAAAAATGCCTTTAGTTTTTTGTCATGTCTGTGATCTGTTTTTTTTCAACAAAATTAAACAACTGAAGGAGCATCCTCAGAGACTGGTGATTCCCTAATTTTTGCCAGGGGTTGTAATACGAAGAGAATGTGACAAAATCCGGATTTGCTCCGGAGTAGGAAAAATGGAGGATTCGATACGAATCTACGAAGAGGCGAATAGATTCGCTCATCTCTAAATGCAAGGTATGCCAGGCATCAACTAGCTGCCTACTGTGCATAACATCTTTTGACCTTGATTGGGAGATCAATGATCTACCTGTGGACAAACCAATCAAAGGCTTTTACACCAAATGAAAGTCCCACCTAGAAACATTACCCCTTCTACAAAACAGTCTAACAGTCAGCTAGTATACTTGCAAGCAATTTGGCTTGGCCTGTATTCAGTTTAGTTTCACACACACAAATCGGTCGTCAGGGTAGACAATGAAGTCTACAAAAGAATATGGCAGACATTTATGTAAAGCAATGGAAACTCCTTTTGATTTGGAATCAGAGCAGGGGCATTGTCAGGTCAAAACATTCGGGGCTTGAGCCCCGGATGTTTTGTCCAGGGCCCCGTATAGCAGCTGCAGGCCCGTATAGGGCACAGTGTGATTCATTAATCATTAATCTTTGCAGAGAGAAGGAGACAAGCATTGCTCCTCCCTCTCTTCTGCAATACCTACGCTGACTGGTGGAGCAGCAGTCAGCAGGCTTCTCTCACTGCTGCTTCTCCACTAATGAGAGCCTCCTCCTGCAGGCTGACAGAGAGGGCACGGGAAGCGCTGGTCGGCTCTGTGACAACATGAGAAAAGCCAGACACAGTGTAAGTTTTACAGTGTTGCACTGTGTTCTTGACAATTTGGTGGTTTGGATGTGGATGAGGGAAGGGGGTGGGTGAGAACTCCGGCATCAGGACGGCTACTGCACATTCCAAGGGGAAGGTTGTAGACAAAATGCAGGCTACACTCACTTTACTAAGATAGATGGGGAAAGTGATCCCTACAGGCATATGTCAGCTCCACCTTCCCTCTATACTAGATTGGAATTATCCTTAAATTACAGTATCTGGGACCAAAAAGCAGCCTTACATTATATTTCTATTAGGTCTAATAAATATATACAGTAATGTAAAGCTGATTTGTGGTCCCCGATAATTCCAAGATCCCTCCAATAAATTATGGAGGCGGCCTGGAGTAAATGGTTGCATGTGGCATTCTTTATCTACAGGATTGATGACCATGGCACTCACTGTCTCAGTAGTATGGAGATTTTATTCACCAACTGTGCGACTTTTCGACTTCAGAGTCTTTATCAAGCTTGTTGGTGAATAAAATCTCCATACTACTGAGACAGTGAGTGCCGCGGTCATCAATCCTTTCTATAAGCATCAAGGGCCAGATGGGCTAGGGCGTAACACCGCTGGCACCGCCACCATTGGAACCCACCACAGTGATTTTAGTGAGTAGTGCTGTCTCTCCTTTGCATCATTCTACTCTTTATGTAGTAGCATACCCCCAAATAAAGATCCACCAGAAAGCCTCTAGATGAAACACGCCATCTAAGACCCCAAATGACAGCCAACAGATCCCAACAGTCATTAAAACCTTAAAAGCTATATTACGAAACCACACATTATAAGCTTTAGGGGGTTGTATGTGAACACATCTGTGCAGTTAAACAGAAGGAGGGAGCTCCCTCTGTCACCCCATCAGCATACCTCCCAACCGTCCCGGATCCAGCGGGACAGTCCCGGATTGCAGTGGCAGTCCCGCTGTCCCGGTACGGGGGAGGTATGTCCCGGTCTCTGGCAGCTGTCTCTGCGTCCATAGGACGCAGAGACACTTGCCTGTTGCAGGAAGGAGCAGACAGCCGGAATCGGCTGCCTGCTTCTTCCATCCTCCCTCCTGTCCCCCCTGCAGCTCCCCGTACCTTTCATCCATGCATCGGGTCTCGGCGGGGGGGCGGGGCCGTCCGTCAGCATTGGCTTCGCCCCCTTCAGACACGAGCAGAAGATCTTCCTGCTGGTGATGCTGGCCCTGCTGCTAGGAAAAAGGTAAGTGTAATACTTTTATTTTTTTAACTTTCTGTGGACTGTGACATCAATTTTAATCCCTGGACTGTGACTGTGTTTATTATGCCTGTACTGTGACATTACTGTGTTTATTAAATAAACACAGTGATGTCACAGTACAGGCATAATGGACTGTGACATCACTGTCTTTATTATCCCTGGACTGTGACATCAATGTTTATTATCCCTGGACTGTGACATCACTGTCTTTATTATCCCTGGACTGTGACATCAATGTTTATTATCCCTGGACTGTGACATCAATGTTTATTATCCCTGGACTGTGACATCAATGTTTATTATCCCTGGACTGTGACATCACTGTGTTTATTATCCCTGGACTGTGACATCACTGTGTTTATTATTCCTGTACGGTGACATCACTGTGTTTATTATCCCTGTACGGTGACATCACTGTTTATTATCCCTGGACTGTGACATCACTGTGTTTATTATCCCTGGACTGTGACATCACTGTGTTTATTATCCCTGGACTGTGACATCACTGTGTTTATTATCCCTGTACTGTGACATCACTGTGTTTATTATCCCTGTTACAGTGACATCACTGTTTATTATCCCTGTACTGTGACATCACTGTGTTTATTATCCCTGTCACGGTGACATCACTGTTTATTATCCCTGGACTGTGACATCACTGTGTTTATTATCCCTGGACTGTGACATCACTGTGTTTATTATCCCTGTACGGTGACATCACTGTCTTTATTATCCCTGTACGGTGACATCACTGTCTTTATTATCCCTGGACTGTGACATCACTGTCTTTATTATCCCTGGACTGTGACATCACTGTGTGTATTATCTCTGTACAGTGACATCGCTTGTGTTTTATCTCTGTACAGTGACATCGCTGTGTTTATATTCTCTGTACTGGTGACATCACTGTGTTTATTATCTCTGTACAGTGACATCGCTGTGTGTATTATCCCAGTGCAGGAAGAGGTAAGTGGTCCATGTTTTTGTGTTTGTTTTCTATTTTTCAGGGTCGTGAATGCAGAGGACTATGTCGGATTCGGTGGACTACGTCGACCAGCTTTTTTTTTTTTTTTTTTTTAATAAAATGGTCAAACAGGGGTCTGGGGGAGTGTTTATTTCAATAAAATGTTTTATACTTGTGGTGTGTGTATTTTTTTTTACAATACTACAGTTTTAGTAATTATGGCTATCTACAGACGGCCCTGATTACTATACTGGGCTTAGTGCTTGCCGGTATGGCAGGCCAGCACTAACCCCAACATCTATTAACCTCGGCAACCCACGCCACCAGGGTGCCGGGAAGAGCCGGGTACCCGCAGGACCGGACCTTCTAAATTGAGGGTCTGGCTCTGGGCGGCTGCAGGCTGGTACCATTAGGCTGGGAAGGGCCAATAACCGTGTCCCTTCCCACCCTGGTAGTGCCAGGCTGCTGCTGCCTGGTTGTATCTGGCTGGAGAAGGAAAAAAGGGGGGGACCCCACGCCATTTTTTTTTTAATTATTTAATTATTTTGTTAAAATGGCATGGGCGTCCCCCCTTTTT
Organism: Rhinella marina; assembly: GCA_900303285.1. Taxonomy (NCBI): domain Eukaryota; kingdom Metazoa; phylum Chordata; class Amphibia; order Anura; family Bufonidae; genus Rhinella; species Rhinella marina. Next base: position 22,960 of record ONZH01023618.1, on the reverse strand, counting down.
TTCCTTCGCCAGGCAGATACAACCAGCAGCGGCAGCCTGCACTACCAGGGTGGGAAGGGACACGGGTTATTGGCCTTCCCAGCCTAATGGTACAGCCTGCAGCTGCCCCAGAGCCAGACCCTCAATTTAGAAGGTCCAGTCCTGCGGGTACCTGGCTCTTCCCGGCACCCCTGGTGGCGGTGGGTGCCGAGGTAATAGATATTGGGGTTAGTGCTGGCCTGCCATACCGGCAAGCACTAAGCCCAGTATTAGTAATCAGGGCCGTCTGTAGATAGCCATAATTACTAAAACTGTAGTATTGTAAAAAAAAATACACACACACCAGTATAAAACATTTTATTGAAATAAACACTCCCCCAGACCCCTGTTTGACCATTTTATTAAAAAAAAAAAAAAAGCTGGTCCAACGTAGTCCACCGAATCCGACGTAGTCCTCTGCATTCACGACCCTGAAAAATAGAAAACAAACACACAAACACAGACCACTTACCTCTTCCTGTACTGGGATAATACACACAGCGATGTCACTGTACAGGGATAATAAACACAGTGATGTCACAGTACAGAGATAATAAACACTGTGATGTCACTGTACAGGGATAATAAACACAGTGATGTCACAGTACAGGGATAATAAACAGTGATGTCAAAGTCCAGGGATAATACACACAGTGATGTCACTGTACAGAGATAATAAACAAAGTGATGTCACTGTACAGAGATAATAAACACAGTGATGTCACTGTACAGAGATAATACACACAGTGATGTCACCGTACAGAGATAATACACACAGTGATGTCACAGTACAGGGATAATAAACACAGTGATGTCACAGTACAGGGATAATAAACACAGCGATGTCACAGTACAGAGATAATAAACACAGTGATGTCACCGTAAAGGGATAATAAACACAATGATGTCACAGTAAACCTGTGCAAACAAGGCCTGGGGGGGGCGCAGATAAGGCTATCATCATGATTTAGAAAAATCATTCCCCGATGAAATGTTGCAGTTCTCAAAATTCATTCAAACTAATGAAACTCCACCAGCACTGGAATGCCTTAAAATAATCAGAAATAACAAATTGCCTGTACTGTGACATCACTGTGTGTAGTATCCCTGTACGATGACATCACTGTGTTTATTATCCCTGTACAGTGACATCACTGTGTTTATTATCCCTGTAAGATGACATCACTGTGTTTATTATCCCTGTGTAGTAAAGGGAATGAGTGAGATTAGTTTATAGTGGGCGGGGTCAGGGGCGTGGCCTACTGCAGAAAAATTTGCCGCGACGCGCTGCGCGCGCCGCACAATGTGTCCCTCTTTCTCTCTTTGCAAAGTTGGGAGGTATGCATCAGTGCCCTGTGATGTGAATGTGGACATATATCACTCAAGCCTTAATTAGCAATTTTATAAAACAAATGCATTATTTCTTTATCCCATCTGTCCCCACCAGAAAAACAGAAAAAGTAAATGTACCCCAGAATGAAAACAGCAGTTCATAACACAAAAAATAAGCCTCATACAGCTCCATCAACAGAAAAAATAAAAAACATTTTGAATATCAGAATATAATTTTTTTTTTTTTTTAAAGAAGCATATACAAAGGTTGGCAGTGTCGTTTTGTCATGGATGAGGCACTGGATTTATTTAATTGTTATCCACCAAAAACCCATGCACTCTCTTCTAGTCTGTATGTGTATGGGGAAGTTGAAAGAGACTGCTATCTAAAGCTGGATTCATTTCACCTTTCATTTTCTGTTCTTCTGATCCAATAGAATAAAAGAAAAAAAACTGATTTTGTAAAAAAAACGGATTCTGTGCATACATTATGAATATTGTGCATCCATTTTAGCCATTTCCAACAGAGATGGCTAATGGCTAAAAAGTAAAATCTGTTTCTAGTGCTTAGGCGTGTGTATGTGGGATGGGTGGCGGATAGTTTAATTGCATTTACCGCCGCAGTGTACCTTTATCAGTGATTGTTTGATTATATACTTCACCACATCCGCACAATTTGTTACCTTGTGTAGGATGTCCATGTGGTCCGCTGCAACATTGGTGTAACACATGTCGCAATGTAGTTCTACCCTTTTTGTTGTGCCACACCCCCAACCCCCTCATAGTATGTAGATTTCATTAGCCTTTTATCATTGCCGGTCTATATCACTGTCTGTGGCCAGGGTACCTGCCTGGAATGGATGGACAGGACAAGCAGCAGCACACCAAGAAGGAGAGGTAGCCGGAGCCACTTTGTGCCCCACACTGCAAGTTCTCCTGATGCTAGTGTCAGAACTTTGAGTGTCTGATCCTCACTGCTTCAATTTCCTTATTCAGTTAATTCAACAAGCACAGTATTACCTGAAGTGGGCCCACCAGGATTTTACAGGGCATGGCAGATTTCAAGTCTGGTCCTGATCAGAGCTGAGCTAGAGTTGGGGACAGTCAATGCTGATCATTGCTCCGGTACATGTGATATCCAGAGTGGTGTCAGCAGGTATAACTGAGGGGCACTAGAGTTCTGGTGCCCGTCAGTTTGACCTGCTGACACTGCCCCAGACATCACATGTTGTACAGGAGAGATGATCAGCTCCTACTGCCTCCAACTCCAGCATGCTTCCAATCTCTTAAGGACTGGGAGCTATTGTGTTACAGTCCTCCAAGCTCTCTTGCTGGAGCTGAAGTGCACCAGGGCTGCCTCGGCAACCAAAACACTTCCTATGCAGTGTGCTCCTAGTAGAAAGCGAACCGCTTTATAAAGCAGCTCCCCAAGATTCTTTACCAATAAATTTCCCATCCCAGGTTTTGGCACATTATATTTTAGTATACATTTTTATACATTAGGGACCAATGCTTGAAAGTGTTTTTTAAAAGGAACCAACTCCAGGGAAGTGCATCAAGGGCGGATCTATTACGGCCTGGGCCCTCCCGCCATAGGGAGGCCACATAGCACCCGCTGGCTCCCAAAACTAAAACTGACATGATTTAGACACAATATAAACATTTCAGTGAGCGTCCAACTCATATGTCTGTGTTGTTGGTGTAACATTTCATGATGTGGGACTCTACTTTTAATTTTGCCAAGGGCAACACATTCTTGTCATGGTTAAGGACCTACTGATACTGTCTCTGTTAGGGTACCTTCACATTTTGTTGTCTTCTACTGAAAATCAGTTCCATTAACCTAAATAGGGCTTGCAGAAATCCATGTGCTTCTTGCCAAAACAACTCAGTTGACATGAATGTAACAGATTTTCAGTCGTAGAAATATTCTACAACAAAATCTACCACGTGTGAAGGTATCTTTATAGGGTTCCCTATCATCATTATAGAAGCACTGTCACTGCTATGGTCACATTTTAGCTGTCAAAGTCCAACAGAAGTTGTACGTGATTGTTTTAACTATTAAACATATCTAATATATAAAGCTGTGTGTGTGTGTGTATGTATGTCCACTAAAGGAATCCGCACCGCTGCAGCTACAATCACAAAATTTGGCACACATGTACATCAGGTGTCCGGGAAGGTTTTAGAACAGTTTTCAGCTCTCCAGGACGTACCGTTCCTGAGATATTCCCAAAAAATGGATTAGTCAATAGTAGCCTGGTCACATGACCCTTATCAGCCAATAGAAGCTCACAGGCAGTCTCCACACACCAGGTTTCTATGACAACCTAGCCAGTTCACTGCTGTAGGTCTGCATTAAAGAGGCAGAGCACTGTGGATGACAATGGTAAAGGGGTATTTCGGTTACCATAAATATAACTTATGTTTTAGACTAATTCATCATCAATCATTACCTCACATAATGTAAATTTCACATATTTACTGTTCAGTAGTAATTCTTTCATTGCTACCCACCTTCCTGCTAAATTACTATGGCATCGACCTGTAATTCAGGCCACCGTCAAAAGAAGGACTTAAAAGCACCACCCCCAGATCCCACTAAGTCAAGCCCCTGACTTAGTCAGGCCACACCTCTACCATGCCGCATTTGACCAGGATTAAAAATATAGGTAAAAATCACCTTCTTTCAGCTGCAGGGGTGGGGGGAGGGTGACTTTCTCCCTGCAGCTCATTGCTCAGACTGCACAATGCTGCTGCTGAGAGTGAGCTGTTCAAAAGGGCATCCCTGTGTCCATCCAGGCCCTGCGCATGACAGAGGACAGGGAGTCTGAAAGCCAGACTGTCCAGCCTAAAACAAGACCACTGGCCACCCTAGGGGCAGGCTGATGTTAGGGTGGCCAGATGTCCGGCTTTAGGCTGGACAGTCCAGTTTTCTGGCTACCTGTTCTCTGTCCGACGCAGTGCCTGGACAGACACAGGGATGTCCACCCTTTCAGTAGCTAACACTCAGACAGCTTCTCCTTCTTGTCTTCATGGAGCCAGGGGGCGTGGCCTCATGTTTAGTGGTGTGTCTTCATGGAAACTGGGGGCGCTGTTTCACGTTTGGGGGAATGGCCGGTGAGGTCTGGCTTTCTGGGGTGAAGACAATGGCTACTCTAGCTGCTGTGGAGGTCATAGTTAAAGGGGCGGGCTGCTGTAGAGGTCACTGTTAAAGGGGTGGGCTGCTGTAGAGGTCACTGTTAAAGGGGCGGGCAGCTGTAGAGGTCACTGTTAAAGGGGCGGGCAGCTGTAGAGGTCACTGCTAAAGGGATGGGCAGCTGTAGAGGTCACTGTTTAAGGGGTGGTCAGCTGTAGAGGTCACTGTTAAAGGAGCGGGCTGCTATAGAGATCGCTGTTAAAGGGGTGGGCTGCTATAGAGATCACTGTTAAAGGGGCGGGCTGCTGTAGAGGTCACCGTTAAAGGGGAGGGCAGCTGTAGAGGTCACTGTTAAAGGGGCGGGCTGCTGTAGAGGTCACCGTTAAAGGGGCGGGCAGCTGTAGAGGTCACTGTTAAAGGGGCGGCCTGCTGTAAAGGTCACTGTTAAAGGGGCGGGCACTGTAGAGGTCACTCTCGATATCTTTTAACGACACACACAAACAGTAAATGAAATAAATTAAATATACCCGGGCGAAGCCAGGTCCTTCAGCTAGTCTTGTGAAGGTGAGCAATAAGAAAAAACATAGAAATCTGTTACATCTTATCTGTTACATCTTATGTTATGCATTTAACAATCATCTTATCCAGATAACGTAACAAGATTGCTTTTAGCTTGGAACAGCTTACGCAAGATAGGCCTTCAGACAGAAGCACCTAGTTCCTGTTTTGAATGACGAAGAGAATATTAGTCAGCCAACGCCTGAATAAGACTGCGCAGATGCAAAAAGAAACCTATTGTATACATATATCCTGTTTTGTGATTTCATAAATTTATGCTCCATGTCCAAAAAAGGTTATATATTCTGGACATCCAATTATAATATGGTATGGAGATACATGTGATTTGATAACCACTCCTAAATCACTTCTAAATCAGAGAATTAAAATGAGACAGTGCTTCCTGAAAATAAAAGAGAAGTGTATAGGATTTCAAACCAGCAACATTCTGTGTGGTCTGGAGTTCTTAGAGTCGATGCATGCACTCAAATCTAATTTGGACAGAGGCAATCAATTGAAGTAAGGGATAAACAAATATTTCCTTAACAGTCTAACATAAAACAAAATGTTTGAAAACGGTTGTCTTACTTCAGCAAATTGCGCTTATCATGTAGAGAAAGTTAATACAAGGCACTTACTATTGTGATTGTCCATATTGTCTACTTTGCTTACTTGATTAATTTTTCCATCATATTATATACTGCTCGTTTCCAGGGGTTATGACCATCCCACAATCCAGGTGTGTGTGGGGGGGGGGGGATGATTGCACACTACAGGAAAAAGTGTCCCCCTTTCTGGTAGCCAGAACCATTGGAGTATGCATAAGTTGGTGTTTTTTACTACAGTGTGCCAGCACTGCTACCACTGATGGATTGCAGGGTGGTCGTAACCATAGAAGCAGGGTATAATGTCTTGGAAAAATTAATCAAGCCAGCAAAGGAAGCAATATGGATAATAACAATACATTAGTAAGTGTCTTGTATTAACTTTATCCACATGATGGAAGCCATTTGCTGAGATGACACAACCCCTTTAAGGAGACCTCCAAACACATTAACTACTGTAGGTTTGAGAATGTTTCCTTTGCTTTCGTCGTTGACCACCAAAGATTTTAGCTAAACTAAGTACTATGAAAATATAGTTGAATTGTTTTATTTTTTAGTTATTTCAAGAATTGTATTTTAACTTCATATCTTTTTTAACATAACAATGTTCTAATTTTAGCTGTCTCTCATTGCCCTTCTGCCACATATTAGCCTAATTTATCACTATCTATTCTTCTTCCATTTGTGATAAATACAAATTACAGACAAATGATGATTTAATTGTGACTAAATGATGGCGAGTCGTTAAGACACTTCTCCTCACCATTAATGGTGGCTCCGTTCCACAAGAAAAATTTACGAGACAAATTAAAGAGAACCTTCTGGCATCCTAAGCACGTGACTGGCCCACAGCTGTGGAAGCAGGTTTTAATTTAACATTTTTGCTGCTGATCGGGCAGTAAGGAATGCATGATGTGTAAAACCTTAACAATATATTGTTTGACAAATCATTTTTCAATATTTGACTTAATGAAGGTTCATGCATTGCTTTACAGTATATAAGCTTCTAGCATAATTAATTAAAATCTAAAATTTGAGAAAAGATAGAAACATGGACATAACTTATTTTTAAGATAGGCGGGGGGCCTAGAGGTAATGGAGTAACCACGGCACTCAAATAATTAATTTGTAGCTTTTTGTAATTTATTTTATCCATCCAAAGTTACATCTGTGGACATCGGCCAACGTTTCGGTCTAGACACAGACCTTGATCACGGCCTATAACACGTCCAGCGTCCTGGGTTAAATGGAGGATGCTAGGGGGCCTAGAGGTATCACATGTCTATATAGAGGACCTGGCTGTCACCACCTTTGACATACCTTTTTTATTAGATACTTTTATTACCCATTGTTATGGATCAGGGAGTATGGACTCACTGTGCCAACCAAACGGTTTGACTTGGGGCTAACCCTAAGGGCATTATCCTGGCGCTTCCCTAGTATTCACCCTTTAACCCCATACAGGAATTTGGACTTCACTGCGGGGAAACAATCATGCCACTACCTCCTGGGCTAGTCCCGGTGTTGTTGGCATCTGACCCACTGATCAGAAGCTCAGGAGGCAGAAAACGCATCAAGACTGCAAGTCTGTATATGTGTGAACATGCACAGATGCAGAATGCTGGGTAGGATACTGGACAATACAGATGAGCTAGGTAAACAGAAGTTTACACTGCAAACTAGAGGTACTGGAACACTCGCGGTGGAGCAGGTAAACACTGGAGAACTCACAGGAACACCGATGGAAGATAATGCTGGGATAATGCTGTTAAAATGCAAGATAAAAGCAGAAGTTCCAAGGTATAAAGCAAGGCTTAGTCTGAACACAGTCCAAAGCAGCTGAGTACATGAGTAGTCCTGGTAGCAGTTGCAAGCTTGGGCAGGCAGCAAGGAGAGAAATCGGTAGACAGGCAAAGTACTTCACATGGGTAATCAGACAAGAGAAAACACCTTTGATGGTTACTAGAGACTAGACAACCTCAAAGCCCAGGCACCCTTCCCTTAGGGAGGCTGCCTTAAATACCAAGGGAACGTCAGCCATTGGCTAGGGAAGGATTTGCAGATACACACACTGACCCTTTAACAGGCTACAGGTGAGCGAGCGCACGCCCTAAGGGAACAGAGACTAAATCAATGGAAAGCAACACTTGCAGAGTTTTCTGAGTGTCATGGCAAGTAGCACATAAGCGGCAGACATTGACTGCTGACCTGACACCTATGAGATAGCAATTTTCACATTTTTCCTTAGACACCTTGCTGTGCCATTTCACTCTTTCACTCCATTTCCTCCTTGAAATATATTGATATACTGACAATTGGGTTTCTTTTCTTCTTGTCAACAGATGTCACGCTCTGGTGTGGGGGGAAAGGCCACACCGAGCGTAAGAAGGATGGGAACAGACAAAACCAGGGAACTGGTCACCTCCTGCAGGGGACCCTAAGACTAGGCCCTAGCTGGCTACCAGTATGAGCTAACCCGGGTGGTAGGAAAGCCCATACGCAGGAACCTAATCTTGATATACCCTAGATCACCCTGCAGTCTAGTGACACAAGAGAGTAACCCGTTCCTCCAAGCATAAGGAGGAACAAGAGACTCAAAACGGGAATAACCAAAGGAAGGGAAAACACTTAACTTTAAGTAGAACTCAGCAACTGGATCTCAGCCGAGATCCACACCACTCTCAATCAGGGATGTAGAAGATATAACCCGCAAGGGATACTGGGAGAGGAAGAGGTAAATAGCAGAAAGCTAATTGCCAAGCGGCAACAGCTGAGGGGAAGGGGTGTGGAGAACAGCACCCAAACCACAGGGAAGCCTGTCAAACATGTCACTTAGAAAGCCGCGCAGAGCGTCTGATTCCAGGCGCAAGCCCACTCGTGACATTACCCCCCCTTTTACGGGTGACCACCGGGCACCCAGGACCAACTTTATCAGGGTGACACCTGTGAAAGGCTTTTATCAAACGACCGGCATTCACGTCAGATGCCGGTACCCATGACCTCTCCTCAGGACCATAACCCTTCCAATGAACCAGATATTGAAGGGTACCACGAAGAACTCGAGAATCAATGATCTTGACAATCTGAAATTCCAAATTGCCATCCACCAAGACAGGCACGGGTGGCAAGGGAGATGGCTCCAGAGGTTCAACATACCTCTTCAACAAAGATCTGTGAAACACATTATGTATTTTCAGGGCCTGAGGAAGTTCAAGACGAAATGCTACAGGATTAATAATGGCCGTGATTTTATATGGGCCAATAAATCTTGGACCCAGCTTCCAAGAAGGAACTTTCAACTTAATGTTCCTAGTAGACAGCCACACAGAATCACCCACATTTAGGTCCGGACCATTCATGCGTCTCCTGTCAGCCACACGTTTGTACTTGTTACCCATATTTATCAAGTTATTTTGAATTTTTCGCCATATGGAAGACAATGATGACGAAAAACGTTCTTCCTCAGGAATACCAGAAGTATCAGAACCAGAAAATGTGCCAAACTGCGGGTGAAAGCCATATGCACCAAAAAATGGTGACTTACCAGTGGAGTCCTGTCTGCGATTATTTATGGCAAACTCAGCCAGAGACAAAAACGGGTTACTCTCTTGTGTCACTAGACTGCAGGGTGATCTAGGGTATATCAAGATTAGGTTCCTGCGTATGGGCTTTCCTACCACCCGGGTTAGCTCATACTGGTAGCCAGCTAGGGCCTAGTCTTAGGGTCCCCTGCAGGAGGTGACCAGTTCCCTGGTTTTGTCTGTTCCCATCCTTCTTACGCTCGGTGTGGCCTTTCCCCCCACACCAGAGCGTGACATTATAAGTGGGAGGCCCCACCGCCCCGCCTTCGCGGGCGCGGGCGCACGGGGACGCCGCCGGTGAAATACCACTACTCTTATCGTTTTTTCACTTACCCGGTGAGGCGGGTTATAATGTCACGCTCTGGTGTGGGGGGAAAGGCCACACCGAGCGTAAGAAGGATGGGAACAGACAAAACCAGGGAACTGGTCACCTCCTGCAGGGGACCCTAAGACTAGGCCCTAGCTGGCTACCAGTATGAGCTAACCCGGGTGGTAGGAAAGCCCATACGCAGGAACCTAATCTTGATATACCCTAGATCACCCTGCAGTCTAGTGACACAAGAGAGTAACCCGTTCCTCCAAGCATAAGGAGGAACAAGAGACTCAAAACGGGAATAACCAAAGGAAGGGAAAACACTTAACTTTAAGTAGAACTCAGCAACTGGATCTCAGCCGAGATCCACACCACTCTCAATCAGGGATGTAGAAGATATAACCCGCAAGGGATACTGGGAGAGGAAGAGGTAAATAGCAGAAAGCTAATTGCCAAGCGGCAACAGCTGAGGGGAAGGGGTGTGGAGAACAGCACCCAAACCACAGGGAAGCCTGTCAAACATGTCACTTAGAAAGCCGCGCAGAGCGTCTGATTCCAGGCGCAAGCCCACTCGTGACAACAGATGCCTAGGCACTCAATGTCTGTCTATATAAAGACACACTATTGACAAGGGGAATGGTAATGTCCTAATGGAAACCATACATTTCCATGAAGAACAACAAAACAGAGTTCTAAGAAACAAATATGACAGAATATATTTTTCATGGGTAACAGATGGCTGGACTTAACACTAAGCTTTGATAGGGAGTAGAGATGAGCGAATCTATTTGCCGATTCGTATCAAATCTTGGAAATTTTTAGCTGCGAAGCGAATCCGAATATTAGGTGATTTGCTTCGGCTTTGTACGCATTCGCTACGTAGTTTGTCCTATAAATTATACCCTATTGCTAGGTATAAGTTACTGTTGCGTACGAATTCAATTCATTAGCGAAATTTTACTGTTAGTTCGTTTATCGTGTGCAAAAGCCCGGGAAGAAAGCGGTCACCTGACCTAGTGGGCAGGGCTTGCTCTGATTGGCTCAGGCTCGGTAAGCCAGTGACGCATCACTTCTGCTGCGACTGCTGAGATGAGCAGAAGCACTGTGTGTGAAGTTCTGAGACTCTGAGACCTGTTTTGTGAAAATTAGGGTGTAATTGCTCTGGGAATCCATATTACACATATCAGGGATACTGCAGGGCAAGTGCAGGGCCAGTTCAGGGCTTGTAATTTATCAGGCAGGGAGAGAGAGATAGGGAGATACAGGGACAAAGACCAGCTGCAGGGCCACAGAGTGAATTGAAAAATGTCTGGAATGGATAAGCAAAAGGGGTCCAGTTCCAGCCAGACCTTGAGCTCTAAAAAAAGGGAGAAGTTGGCACAGGGAAGAAGTGGCAAAGGACCAGCATCCAGAGTGATCATGGGCCTCTTGGCAGCATCTCTGATCAGTCTTCTCCTTGTTTGAGATAAAAGTTTAGAGGGACGGCCGGGTCTTGGTAGATTTTCAGTGGTCTGATACTGCTTCCATTTCAATATGATCGCTTGCACAGTGCTCCTTGGGATGTTTAAAACTTGGGAAATCTTTTGGTATCCAAATCCGGCTTTAAACTTCTCCACAACAGTATCATGGACCTGCCTGGTGTGTTCCTTGGTCTTCATGATGCAGAATCCTGAGACTATCACAGAGCAGGTGCATTTATACGGAGACTTGATTACACACAGAGATCCTCAATGAACTTCTGGAGTGAGTTTTCTGTCAGTGGTTTTGATGTTCTTGCAGTTCGGTGTCTATTGAAACTAGGGGGTTTCTTCACTATTTCACAGTCATAAAAACTCAAATGTTTTTAGGCGGTCATTTACAATTAGAAATACACCTATATTAGGCATATTTGTGGTGCCGATTGTGGTGCATAGGTTATTTGCACTGCAATCTGCAACTTTTCCCAGCTCACGCCAGATCTAAATAAGTGGAATTGGCACGGGCCGAGAAACGGGCGGGCCGGTAGGCCCGTCTTATTTATCATTTTCTAAGCCGGGCACACTTCTAGACAGAAGCCTTTGCCTAGCACTCCCACTCAGAGACCCAGTACGTCAACGTAAGCCCTTGCCCTGCATTATTCAGCACAATGCTCCAATGCTCATAGCAAGCGGGCTAAACCCAGACAATCTCTTTAATAAATGACCCCCTTATCGTCCATCATCACCATAATAAGCTACCCTTGCTAAAAGGATAGTACCATCAGAAAATAGGTTCATTTTTCTATAATACCTTATAAAAAATGGATGTGGACTTGGTTATTTATTAAACTATCCATATAAAAAAGTGAACCATTCAATTTTTCCCCCGAGAGACCCAAGCACACAGTGAGCAGCTCACTTGTCAGCTTTGCTGTATACACTGAGACAAGATGAGCAGAGTCATCACATTATCTTTTAAAGGTAACACATTGTAACGACAGCTCTATTGTACAGCTGGAAGTCTAGATAAGGACAGCAATACTATATACGATATACAGTATGTTGAATGTATTTAAGCAAACTCACTTGTTTAGGGGAAATATCACAATTCACAAGTATGACAAGCATCACAATGCATGAAGCCATAACAAATCCCCTCTGCAGTCAAAACCTTAGATGCTCCATCAATAAAAATCAAATTTGAAAGGGGAAGTTCTAGTTGGAGCCAAAGAACTGAGTAATAAAAGCATTACAGCGAAGAATAAAAGAGACCTAAAAATAAATTGCTTGTTAAATGGAAGATGATACAATAGTGGGATTCAGGAAGCCAAGGCGTTGTATCACCCCCTTAATAAGATCAGGGACTGGAATTCCAGCAATTACCATATCATATGTCTGGGTCAGAGGTCCCTGGAATCTTCCTACAGCACTCATCTGAAGCTTGGGTTACATCCCATTGTGACAAAGGATTCTGGGAGATACATTTTGATCCCTTTCTATGGGGGAGAAGATTGACCACAGAGCTCTTTATGAGCATAATGCATCTTTAATCAGAGGCAAATGCATTAGGAAGAATGATTAAAGAAATTAGTAGCAATTTGCTTAAGTTTACAGCTTTCGCTTAGAGTGTTGTGATGTATGGCGAACACAATAAAAACAATGCTCTCAGTCATCTAACAGCCTTTCTACAAATGATGTTTTATTTGACCTAAAGGACTAAAATTCATTTTTTGACAAAACAGCCCCCCTTCCTCCCCCACATACAATACATATATTATAGCTTGATAATTTTACCTGTTTTGTAACTGGAGTAAAATTTGACCCAAAAGGAACTGCTCACTTCTTTTCAAATAATCGCCTAGCCTCAAGATAGGTCATCACTCTCTGATTGATGGGGGCCTGACACCCTGCACTCCCACTGGATCAGCAGTTTGACACTGTAACTACACAGTGTCACGTACTGGGGACCAGACCAGCCCACCGCGTCACGTGACAAGGGTTGCCCAAGCCCTTCAGGCCGATTCACCTCATGCCCTCACACGCTGCTACACCCTGTGCCGGGACGTAACTCAAGCATAAACCGCCACCTGAAGCCTGCAAGCACACCCACGCAATAACAATGAACTTTTGCCGCCACCACCTGTCCGTTATAAGGTCGACAGGACACCCCTGAGTGTTCCACTCGCAAACAGACACACAAACGGTAGTAAGCCTCACAGAAAAAAAAACATGCAGCGTCAGACTGCACACACACTCTTCATGGAGCTAACAGGTTCTTAAGGTTACAAGACAAACCATCAAACTTTTAGGTTTAATATATGGAAAATGGACAGTACTTGGTTACACAAAATGATTAACAGGAGACATACATAAATGGAAAACAATTGTAAAATAAAAAGGAGAAAATATAGAAAGTTCTGATACTTAGCAGTTGCTTTGTAAAAGTCCTTCCTCCGAGGAGATTTGGGCAGAGTAATATTTTTAAAGCCCGAGGAGCGTGCTTTCGAAAACCAAGTGCAACAAAATCGTGCAGCGTGTCACACAAAAACGTGCCCAAGGTTACGGTCCATCGCAGGCCCTCTTCCAAAGAAGAAGGGCCCCCCAGAACCTTTCCCAGTCCCTCCAGGCCAGAAGGCTCCTGCGAGGGACCGAGACGGTGCCTCCCACCCTCATAGATCTTTTGCTTGATGATACTCCAAAGGTTCTCTATAGGGTTGAGGTCAGGGGAAGATGGTGGCCACACCATGAGTTTATCTCCTTTTATGCCCATAGCAGCCAATGACACAGAGGTATTCTTTGCAGCATGAGATGGTACATTTTCATGCATGAAGATGATTTTGCTCCTGAAGGCACGTTTCTGCTTTTTGTACCATGGAAGAAAGTTGTCTGTCAGAAACTCTATATACTTTGCGGAGGTCATTGTCACACCTTCAGGAACCCTAAAGGGGCCTAACAGCTCTCTCCCCATGATTCTGGCCCAAAACATGACTCCTCCACCTCCTTGCTGATGTCGCAGCCTTGTTGGGACATGGTGGCCATCCACAACCATCCACTACTCCACCCATCTAGACCATCCAGGGTTGCACGACACTCATCAGTAAACAAGACTGTTTGAAAATTAGTCTTCATGTATGTCTGGGCCCACTGCAACCGTTTCTGCTTGTGAGCACTGGTTAGGGGTGGCCGAATAGTAGGTTTATGCACCACAGCAAGCCTTTGAAGGATCCTACACCTTGAGGTTCGAGGGACTCCAGAGGCACCAGCAGCTTCAAATATCTGTTTGCTGGTTTGTAATAGCTTTTTAGCAGCTGCTCTCTTTATCCGATGAACTTGCCTGGCAGAAACCTTCTTCATTCTGCCTTTATCAGCACAAACACGTCTGTGCTCTGAATCAGCCACAAATCTCTTCACAGTACGATGATCACGTTTACGTTTTCTTGAAATATCTAATGTTTTCATCCCTTGTGCAAGGCATTGCACTATTTGATGCTTTTCAGCAGCAGAGAGATCCTTTTTCTTTCCCAATTTACTTGAAAGTGGAACATCCAGTTTTCCTTTAATTGGGCTCACCTGGTAATCTAATTATCAAAGGTATCTGAGATTGATTTCAGTGATCCAAAGAGCCCTGAGACACAATACCATCAATGAGTTTCATTGAAAAACAAAAAATGTAATCTTTATGACACTTAAATCCAATTTGCATAATAATTTGGAACATGGTGTAGAATAGTTCAGTATTCAAATGCATTGTGTTAAAAAAGGTTAAAATGGAAAATAATATCTTCATGGATATTTTAACCCCTTCCCGACCGGCGCCGTACATGTACGGCGCTCGGGCGGTGCGGGGACATGACGCCCGCTCGCGGGTGCGGCGGGCGTCATGGCCGGCAAGTCTCTGCTGTTTCTAACAGCAGAGACTTGCCGCTTCTTACCTCCATCTGCGGAGACTTCCTGGGCCTTCTGATGCATCAGGATGCGTCTGAACCCGGAAGCCTACGCTTCCGGGTGGTGTACAGACGCCCCGATTGGCCAATCGGGGTGTCTGTACACCATATGAAAACTGTAATCCTCGCTGGTGAGGATTACAGTTTTCAAACTGCAATTCTTATTCTGGCCACTAGATGGCAGGCCAGGATAAGAAATGAGCAATTCATGGATTTAACTGCATCTAGTAAATCCATGATTGCTCATAAAGAAAAAAAAACAAAACACAATATATGAGCTCATATTTGAGCTTTAAAATAATCACCAAAAAATTTTAAAAAATGTTAAAAAATATATAAAAAATATATAAAAGTTCAAATCACCCCCCTTTCCGTATAAGTAAAAAATAAATACCTAAATAACCATAAATATAGACATCATGGGTATCACCGTGACCGAAAACGCCTGTACTTTTAAAATATAAAAAAAAATTCCAATACGGCGAATTGTGTGGCGGAAAAAAGCGTCCAAATGGCGATTCGCTGTTTTTTGTCGCTTTTTTTTTCTAAAAAAATTAAATAAAAAGTGATCAAAAAGTCATACACACCCCAGAATGGTATCAATAAAAACTTCAGACCGCCCCGCAAAAAATGAGCCCCCATACAGCTCTGTACACATAAATACCAAAAAGTTATAGGGGTCAAGATATGACAAGGAAAACAAAAAAAAAGGGCAACTTTCTAATTATTTTATCACCATCTAAACGCAGGAAAAACTATACATATTAGGTATTGCCGGATTCGTACTGACCAGTAGAATGAAAGTAACTGGTCAGTTTTAATGCACATCGAACGCTGTAAATAAGAAACCCGTAGAACTGTAGCGGAATAGCGGTTTTCTTGCAATTTCACCCCATTTGGAATTTTTTTCCCGCTTCCCACTACACCATATGCAATATTAAATGGTGGCGTTGGAAAGTACAACTTGTCCCGCAAAAAAGAATCCCTCATACAGCTATGTGAACAGAAAAATAAAACAGCTATGGCTGTTTGAAGGCAGGGAGCGCAAAACGAAAATGCAGAACCGAAAAAACCTCCGGGGTAGAAAGGGTTAAAAAGTGAATAAACTTAATGATAACATAGCCCAAGTAAATGGGGAAAAAAATCATAAGCAATATTTTTTTTAGAAAAAAAATTATATTAAAGAGCATCTGTCAGCAGATTTGTACCTATGAAACTGGCTGACCTGTTACATGTGCACTTGGCAGCTGAAGGCATCAGTGTTGGTCCCATGTTCATATGTGCTTACATTGCTGAGAAAAATGAAGTTTTAATATATGCAAATGAGCCTTTAGGAGCAGCAGGGGTGGCCTGTTACACCTAGAGACTCTGCTCTCTCAGCAACCGCTGCACCCTCTGCACTTTGATTGACAGAACCAGGCAGTGTAAACTTACTCACACATGGCCCTGTCAATCAAAGTGCAGATGGTGCGGCAGATGCAGAGAGAGCAGAGCTATTAGGTGTAACGGAAAAGTTGCACTTAGAGGCTCATTTGCTTATAATAAAATATCTCTTTTCTCAGCAATAGGACACATATGAACATGGGATGAACACAGATGCCTTCAGCTGCCAAGTGCACGTATAACAGGTCAGCCAGTTTCATAGGTACAAATCTGCTGACAGATGCCCTTTAAAGTGAGTCTGTTACCTTTCTGCAGCACACTTAGGAACGTTACTACATGAATAGTACTACATGTATACTTCTTCCATTCCCCTGCTGTGCATCTACAAAGTTGTAATACTAATGCACTAAGGAGGTCCTCTCCATTTTGTGTCTGTGGCTCATGAGTCCTTTCAATGTATTACAACAATGCTTTGTGGGCTCACAGTATTGCTTTGTGTGGAAACTGGGGGAGTATAAACATAAAAATTAGTGATCCCGACTCTGCAGGAGCCATGCTATTCATATAGTACTGCTCTAGACAGTGAGGGAAGGGACAGACTACCATTAAAGCTGCAAAAAAAAATTATGTAGTTACATGGTCATAATATGGCGCTTCTAGAGTAACTAACTATTAACTAGTTAGTTAACTATTAGTTATTAGCGTTTTACATTTTTTACTATTTCTATAATAATAGTTATGTAACACCCCAGAGTGGTGTTACCATTCCTACACCTTTTATTGGTCTAACCTAAATGCCATCTTAAAGGGAACCTGTCATCTCCGAAACACCCCCTGAACTAGAGTAAGCGGTGCATAGTATAAGTGATGCTGAATCTGAATATGTAAGTTTTATCTTCATACATTCACTTCCATTCTGACGCCGTGTTCCCACAAACCTGCAGTAAAATGCACTCACTGGACTCCAGTTCTCACTCACATAATGGAGAGGACTCAAAGAAGAGTCCTTTCAGTGCATTTTACTGCAAGTTTGTGGGAGCACAGCGTCAGAATGGAAGTGAGTATGAAGATAAAACTTACATATTGAGATTCGGCATCACTTACACTATACATCGCTTACTCTAGTTCAGGGGGTGTTTCGGAGATGACGGGTTCCCTTTAAGTATTTCTGTCCAGGTCCTCTACTTTGTGCAATTATAATCTTTCTATGTAACTGTTTTATTACATGTAATGTGCATGGTTCACCAGCAGGTGACAGCGCAAATGGCAGCGCTATAGTTAGAGAGAATGGAACTTACTATTCCATTCTCCCCCCTTTGGGCAGAAGTGGGCCAATCCTGCTTCCTGCAGGAAGGGTGAGGCAGAAGTTTCCAGTTAGTTGGAGTTGATGTCTAGGTCGAGACAGGAGAAGAGTGGGAGCAGAGGCACGCACAGGCTTGCCTGCATCAGCCAGAGCAGAACAAGAGAAATCAGCAAGGAAGGAGTTCTTTGGCTGAATATAAGTTTTACTGAGTGTCAGGAGGGGAATAAGGGCCCATTCACACAGCCGTGTGAATGGGTCCTCATCTAAATGCCTATTCTTGTCCGCAACAGCGGACAAGAATAGGCATTTTGAACATTGATTAACATTTGAAACATTGATTAAGGAAGCGCAAGATATATTTTCGGATAAAGATTTACCCAATCTAACCCCATCTTTGACTTGCAAGACAGTATTTAGGGATTTATACAACGGGTATAAGGAAAATATCAAATCCTGGTGGGAGATCAAATCCCTGGAAAGCTATCTGGATCACCAGATAGTTCCAAAGGGCCTTCGTATTTTAATAAAACCTGCAGCTCGTATCTCTTCACCTTTACTTATTCAGAAGTGGGAAAAGGAACTTACCTCTAGCTCCTTAAAACTCATGACATTACTCCTTGAGGAGGAGAAAAAAGTCTTTGAACAGACATACAGTAAGCTCAGGGATTTGGTTGAAACAGCCTCTAAGTTGAAAACAGACCCAGATTTCAACAAAAAAAGAGGCCTCTCTTCAAACATCAGTTGAGAAATTCCAAACCCTCCTTAAGGAGAGAAAACATCGCCAATTTGTTAGAGACTTGGGAGATTTCCAAGAAAACAAGACTTACAAATCCACCAATCAGTCAGAATTGGAGATTTCGTCATCAGATCACGACTTCTCCGACTCTGAAACAGTTAAACCACAGAAAGGAGGGACAGTAATACAAGGCACTGGAAAGCCCCCCAAAAAAACAGGTAACCAATGGCAAAGATGGGGCAGACGAGGAGGCAGATCGGGGGCAAATACAACTGGGACGGCTGGGAATTTTCCTGCTGGATCCTCATCCTCCTCATATACCCCACCTACTACCAATCAAATGCATTTTTTAGGCAACCCCCCAGTCCCATACCAACTGAGGGATCGATCGAAGGGAGGAGACAACCATTCATGAAAGAAGAACTTCAGGTTATCAATTTATCATCTCGTGCTCTAACGGAAACTGAGATTAATGTATTACAAAAAAGCTTGTCGTTTGTTCCCACTACCAAGTTTGATTGTTTTACCTGGATAAAAGACGTACACCTTTTTTGTAGGAGACTTAAGTGGCACAAGTTTTTTCAAAATACAAACAAACAAACTTGTGCCCAACTTGGATTAGACATGGAGGTTTTCCCAGAATTCCAGACCCTTATGGACCTGATGGAAGAGGGATCAAGGGCACCAGGGAAGGGACCTTTTACAGATCTATGCCCAGTGAGTACGAGATCACCACCCCCAATTAACACCGAACATATTGATATCTTTTTACGCTTAGTAACCAGGGATCTGGAGAATCTAAGGGTAAACATGTGGGGTCAACATAATCTAACAGATGGGGAATTCCAAGCGCTTAAATTATTGGAGAATGACAACAATATAATTATCAAACCATCCAATAAGGGTGGCAATCTGGTGATACTCAATCATGCTGACTACCAAAAAATGGCTTTTCATCTCTTGAAAGACAAAGAAAGTCGCCTGGAATCTGGTGTCATATCTAAGAGTGAAGCAATGTTTTTAACTCCCAAGTCTCCTCAAATTGCGACTTTCTACTCGTTACCTAAAATACATAAGTGCTTAGACCCGTTGAAAGGCCGCCCTATTGTCTCAGGTATCGACTCCTTGACTCACCACTGTGGCATATATTTGGATAAAGTCCTTAGACAATATGTGTCCTCACTCCCATCTTTCACTCGGGATACGATGGACTTTCTACGTAAGGTTGAGAATATCCCGATTGAACCAACCAGCCTTTTGGCGAGTATAGATGTGGAGTCATTATACACATCAATCCCCCATGAGAAGGGACTAACGGCAATAGGTCATTTCCTTGATGCTAGAGGGAACCACTTTAGAAACCATAATTGGTTCATCTTAAACCTGTTGCAGTATACCCTTACACATAATTTTTTTCTTTTTAGCGGGTCGTTCTTCCACCAGCTCAGGGGGACAGCAATGGGGAGCCCCTGTGCCCCCACATATGCTAATCTCTTCCTGGGCTGGTGGGAGGACCAAGAGGTCTTCCCAGCCAATAACATCTGGTGGAGTGAGAAGATCCTCTTTTGGACCCACTACATCGATGATATTTTCTTGATTTGGAATGGTAGTGAGGAGGAATTTACCACATTTATTTTCACATTAAATAATAATAATATAGGTCTTAGCTAGGGATGAGCGAACTTTTGAAAAGTTCAGTTCGGCGAATTTTCGTGAAGTTCGGATTCGTACGAACCGAACCTAAAACGAATCTTGCTATAACGGCTGAATAATTGCTGCAACAACAATAATGGGAGTCTGATAGGGTATAGTTTCGTTTACTTGCAGTTGCTATTACAATGAAAAAAGTGGAAAAAAATCAAAGTGACTTCAACAACGGCGACGCAAAATATATGCATATTTGAGAATTTACACTAATGCGTACGCTAATGCGAACATTCCCGCACAAATAACGAACATACAGTGTAGCGTTGTCAAAGGTACGCTACTTAACTGAATATGTATGCATTAGCGTACGCATACACTGCATCTGCGAACATTCCTACTCAAGTAACGAACATACAGTGTAGCATTGTTAAAAGTACGCTACTTAACAGAATACGTACGCATTAGCGTACAAATCTTTAGCGTACTATTCGTACGCACGCACGACGTAGAGGCATAGCGATGGCAAGACGAGCAGCTGCGTTTAGCTCTGATGAGCTGAAATACATGGTCCGTGTTATGGACAGGGAGAAATATGATGGCCCACACCGCCAACATGTCAACAAAAAGGAGGTCATAGAGGTGGTGATCCGAGGCCTGCTACATCGGTGTAGGACTGTGCGGACCCCGGGCCAGATACGCCGATGGTCGGATCTCAAAATAAAGACCCCAGAGTGGCTAAAGGAGATACGGGAGGAGATAAGAAGGGGTAAGTAACAAAATATTTGAAAAGTGAAATCATGTTAATAAATTAGTGTACTGTATTGTATATATACGAGTCAGGGTTGCCAACCGTCCACAAATTTCTGGACAGTCTGTAAAAATAGGCAACTTTTTTCCTCTGTCCATGAAAAAAATAGAGGTGTCCGTGATTTTTTAGAGGCTGGTGATACTACATTATTTTGGTGGTAATTATTATCATTTTACAGCTCACAGTAAATGGTGGTAATGAGTTCTGATCAGTATATTGAGCTATAGACCTTTATTACTTTATATTTATCCTTCATTATGGTTTTCAATTATTTCCTTAAAAAATGTTGGCTGTCCGTGATTTTGGGATAAGTTGTCCAAAGTTGTCCAGAAAAAACAAATTGTGGTTGGCAACCCTGATACCAGTGCCAATAATGAAAACCGTATAGAAGGACAACGTGGGCGTGCGTGGTGCGCTGCAGAAATTTTATTTCATGCTAGGACACGCCTCTAACTCCACTCAAACAAGTGAAGGTATTCTCAGATACGTACCCCTTCCCAGTAATTTCCCTTAGGCTACTTTCACATATGTGGTGGTGATCCGGCAGGCTGATCCGCGGTATTCGTCCAGCAAATTCCCGACGTTCTTGCTGGATAGCGGCCGGTTCAGCGCCGTCACCCATTATTGTTGATGGGGCGGGCTGTTCTCCCTTTTGTGTCAGGCAAATGCTGGATCCGGAGAGATCCGTTGGGCTGTTCCCGGCCTTAGCAGCCCACCGGATCTCTCGCGCTAGTATGAAAGTACCCTTAGATATATGCCCCTTCATAGTTAGTGCTTCCTCCTCCTACACACAGACTCAAAGACGTGCTCATGCTGCATCTAATGTGTCTGGAGTGGGCGATATCAAAAATATTCCCACGATAAAGATATTAAGAAATTTATTGCTATAAATAATACCCATTTAGAAGAAAAAAACACTTGGGGCCACAAGGAGAAGACATTATGCTATATGTGGGCAGCCACAAGGAGACATTACACTGGACGTCAGGGAAGGTGAAGGGACTGCTCCCTGCTTACCGTCACCCGTCTCTGCTTCTTATGGATGCAAAGACAGCTGACCACGGGACATAGCCACCCATTCCCGGACTCAGCCGCTAAAATCCTGACAGTCCAGCCTAATCCGGAATGGTTGGGACTGGAGCTATGGTATACTAGTGCATTGTATGTGCTGTATTTATATTTGTTATGTTTGTACCTGCAGAATGGGACACACAGACATCTTTTATTCATTCATTCAACCCTCCCAAGAAATGCCCCCTCCATCAAATATGCATCCCAGATATTCTATGATCCCTTAACTTGAAATGCCCACTCCACATCAAATCGCCCTCCTCTCACCCATGATATCTTCATAGTAGTATACAGTGTTAGTATTAAAAACGGTCATCATAACAATTGTGTACGGATTTATGTTGCAGAGCGACGTCAACGACGTCAAGGCCAGTTGGCCCCGGCAGGACCTGCAGCTTCATGTAAGTGTAAACATATTTAATTAATTTTTAATCCAGGCTATGTGGGAGTGCAGCTGCAGTGATATAAGAGCACTAGTGGTTAGGAATGGGATACAGCCCCAAACTATTCAGATGTATCAACATCAGCAATTACAACTGTTCATTTGAGTTGAATGAAATGCCATTATTTAATGATTTTTTACAGCTGCTGCACCACAGGGGCCCTCTACCCCGCCTCAACCCCAGCCACAGAGGAGCCCACCTGCCCCTCCAACAGCCCCCAAGGTAGAAGGTAGGTAGACTGCCGAGACTGACCTCTCTAAACCCCCCACCAAACCACCCTCGCAGCCGGCCAATAAAACACACAACACCTTAAGTTGGGTAAGGGTCGGTCACAGCTTTATTTTCTTATCTTATTCCAAAACTTCAACTTGTTGACCATAAACACCATAACCCGGGGTATTGAAGCGCTATGCCCCACAGCGTTCTGTGGGCAAGTCTGCCTTCTTCTCCATCTGAAAAAGTCAACCGACCTCTGCTGTGTTTTGAAATGTAAAACACTGAAACAAACCAGAAATTAATCAGAAAAAGTAAAGAAAACGATGAAATAATGGGGAAGGGAGGGTGGAAAGCTTTCAGTGAAGATGCTGGAGAAAGAGGCCATCCCCCTATCAGGGCCATC